>SNQJ01S0131441.1:0-16341 GCA_010110895.2 Picea sitchensis | reverse complement strand
AGAGGCATAACTTCCGCACATGAACTCCAATTGAAGTGATTTTCTATAATGTACCTAGTACCCTCTGTAAACCAATGAGGATATGAGGTACCTCTAGAAAACACAATTTTTCCATTTCTCTTCTTGTTCTAATACCTTTCTATAATATACCCATCCTTCTAGTTAGGTTACAATCCATATCTTATAATTTTTATACCATATGTATTCATTATCCTTTTGTTAATGAATTCATACATGTGAGCGTAACAATGCAAGCTTATGCATGTAACATCCCCAGTTTTAATCCCTGCAAATTACAATGTAATTGTATAAATGTGATTTAGGTTGGTGGGTTGATATGTTTGGGTTGAATAACCTATATTGATCAATATGGCCGAGGGTCAAACTATGTATTTTGTACATTGAAATAATTAATAAAAACGATAATCTTTGGCTACAATACAAGAGAGACGAAAACGATGGGGGGCTATGATTCCATAAGAGAGAGGGATAAAGGGGATTCCAAGGGAAAACCCATGCCATTTTCTTAAGTCAGTGCATATTTTCCATCTAATCCTTCTCTAACTTATTAGACACTCAATCATTGAATACATGTAAGAGAGTCGGTGTGAAAAGTCATGTCCCATGGTTAATGAGAGCACGGGGGATGAGTACAATCAACATTGGGGAATGTGAGAGTCAACATGCATGGAAGAAAATAAAATTTGAATGGGAAGGGTGGAGAGTTTTTTTTTTTTGCTGATTTTGGAGAGCAAGAAGGAGTTGAGTGCTGGAAAGAGAAGCATCCATGTTGTGCTTAAGGACAACCATTACCGAGTTGTGTTTATGTTGAAATTGTGGCTTGTGTTCTTGTAAGAATGAGGGGTCTTCTTGTGGTGATTTTTTCTTGTTGAGGAAATGGATCAAGAGCCTTGAGAAGGCTACGATGAGCACTCCTGGGGAAAATGAGAGTTCTTGGAGTCCCCAGTGTTGAAAGATTAATTAATTGTCAAAAGTTTAGTTGTTGAAAGATTAATTGCCATTGAATTGTTGTAAGATTGGTTGTCATTGATGTCAACCCTTGAACATGAAGTTAACAGGTTGCATGTCAAGGTAAAGTAGGTGTAAACATTGGTTAAGAAGTTGCAAGTCAGTTGCATGTCAAAGTAACTGTAAACATAAGTTAACAAGTTGCACGTGAGTTGCATGCCATCATTATTTGCATGTCAGTTGCATGAGATCATCATTAAAACACATGGGAGAGTCAATTGAATATCACTTATGTGAATCACTTTTGAGAATACAGGTTAGAGATACAAGGTAGTGAGTCAAAGGCAAAGAAGTCTAGTGAAGTAAGAAGTTTAAAGGATCCGAGAGTACAAAGAAAAAGTTTCAGACAAAGGTTCTTTGAATAAATCTATGGATTTCAGGAGGAAAAACATATACATCTGCAGGCTGCAGTGAGGAAAAGAATGGATGCCCATGAGCAGATAGTGTATAGGGTCACGGACCTGTAAGGAAAAATTGTTGAAGATCAGAGATCTAAAACTCAGGTCAGCTATAGGTTGAATGTATGCCTTCCTGTGTGTGTTAGGTTGAGTATTCTAAAGAAATCAAGAACATGTATGTCTTAGTGATCATAAACATTTAATTTGGAGAACTCTCTTGTTAATATTGGTATGAGGTATGTGTGGTTGCAGTCATGATGAGATATCAATATCAATAGCAGTAGAAAAAATATCATAAACAACAACAACAACAGGTTATCAGTGACAGAGGTAGTGACATATTGGTCTACATTTATATTTTGGGGTGGTTGGATGAGGCAAGGAAAAGGGGTTGTAGCCTCCTTTCGGTTGCAGATGGTTAAATTAGGGAGTTGGAGATTCCTTCGGGTTGCACCCTGCAAATAAGGGGGTTGGAGTCTCCTTCCAATTGTAGTTGGAGAAATAGGAAGTTGGTGCTTCCATTGAATGTACTCTTTGATAAATAAGAAAAGCATTATGTGGTTTTATCCCACATTGGTTTTCCACGTAAAATTTTGGTGTACCATGTTTATGTGATGTCTATGCATTGAATTATGGTTTTTTGAATTTTCATGTTATTTATTGGAGGTTTTATATTGTGATTAAAAGTACTAATTGTGTTCATACTGATTCAACCCCCCTCTCAGTATTCCAACACCTAGCTATGAAATTCCTAGCCAACTGAATGCATTGGAGCCTTGGAGGGAAGTGGGAAGGTCCGAGGGACTGCATGGCAGAGAGGGGGGGTCCAATTCTTCAGGTTGTCTGGATTGAGGGGAATATATTTGATGGATTATAACTGTTGTTGAAATAGAACCTAGGTTTTTTGGCTCTTGAACGTGGAGAGTGGATAGCAAAGAGGGCCATACCTCCTTGTGGATTCATAGCCTTGGCTCGGGGGTGGCTTTCTATTAATAATTGGAACAAAAAGCCTATGGCTAGGAGGAATGTCCCATGTACACAACCAATTGGTTCAACAATTTAAAAGATAAGTTTATGTTATATTATATATGATTAATTATGTTGTATAAATGAATATTTGAATCTTTTGTGTTTGTTTGTTTTCCTGAGCAGTTGCATTCATGGGTTTTTATTATGTTGTTAATTGCATGTGAATTTTATGGGCCTTCTTCCCTGTGTTTAATTTATTTGCAGTGGGGAATTTCAATTTTGTATTCAATGGAATGGGTTCTTTACAATTGGTATCAAAGATCTGGTTTCAACACTAGGAATTCTTGGTTTTCTACATCTGAATCGTTGGTTCAAAACTGAACCTATATGCGTTAAATACCTGTGTGAATTTTGTAAATTCATCAAGGCACAATTTAATCTATGTTGATTTTTGGAAAAATGGTGAATTTCAAAATGAAATTCCCAAATTCTCGATGACACTTGCACATAATTTGGAAAGGGGATTTCGAATTAAAATTCATGGGGTCGAGTTCGACCATGGGAAGATAATTTCAAAGCTCCCAAGGCAACCGAAAAAGAAAAGAACATTTTCGGCCAAAAAATTAAATTTTGGAAAAATTATAATTTTCAGAATTTTTTAAAATTTTGTACAGATGATGAGATGGATCATACCCATGACATGCATTGATAGGGTCTACGCTGGTAGTTCCATGGTGGTGGAAGGAAGGGTTCATGGCATAGGGTTTATGAGTCAATAGCTGAGATTGCAATTGATTTTGAAATCAACAGATTAGATTTGATTAAAAATTTCTAAGTTTTTGGAGTTTCACAAATTTCGATGAAGTCTAAACAAAACTTAGAAGAAAAATGTTGATCACAAATGTATTTTTTGGAGTTCAGTGAAATCCGAATGAAATTTAGAAGGAAATTGTCGATCATTGATGGAGAAAAGTGGAAGAAAATTTCCAATAGTATATCAATGGTCAAGATCCATATTCGAAGTTTGGTGAAGTTTACCAGATCCATCTACAAGTTCAGAAAATTTTAGCAAGGGTTGGAGAATTGATGGCCAAGATCTCTTTTTATCTTGAGATCAATGGTCCAAATCCATCATGGGGTTGGTCAAAAATTTATAAGTTAAATGAGTTCAGTAATGTGAAAGGAATTCTATCTATCGTCGGTAGAGTTTTCGGGGGTTTGAAAAAATATTATGTGGTGAAATTTTTGAAAATCATCAATCACCAATGGATCAATCAGATTTCGACGAAACTTTATGAAGAAAGGAATTTGCTGATGCAAAGAAAATTGTTGATCGTCGATGCAAAGAATTTTTTTTATCACCGATGGAAGAAATAAGTCAATCATCAATGAAGGAAAGGAGGATGATGAAATGGTCGAATCAAGGGATGACATGTGGGCATTAGCAGCCACGTGCCATGCCATGTCATCCATATTTCCACGTCAGTAAAAATAGACATTTTACAAAAAAAAACAAGTCTAGAGCCAAACACTTGTTTTGGCCATAGTATGAGTGCTTCAACTCATAATTAGATGAAATCTAAGGGGTGTTTCCACAATTTTGAGGGATACAATAATTCCAGTGATGCCCACTGGCTAATTCTGCTTAAAATTTCTAAAAAAAAAGGAATTAATGTTTTTTAAAGATTTTGGTCATGCTCAATAATGGGGGCCGAGATGAAGGTAAACCTTTTTATAGGGAGTCTGAAAAAGGTGGGATGAAGATACATGTTTGGGTTCCTGGAAAAATTCAAAATGGGTTGCTATGGGGATACCTAAACAAGGAAAAATCCACTATTCTTGGGTGGCTTTTAGGGATTTTTGAAATCTTTGGAGGAAGAAAAGGGACCCTAGATCACCAATCCATAAAATTTTATTTAGTCGACATTTACATATACGTCAATCCAAAAAACTGTCTTGAGGAAATTTTTCCCAGTTTCGCTCCATTTGGGAGATATTCAATTTTGGCTACAAATTCTAAGTCTGGAGAAATTGTAAAGTTACAAAGTTGTCCATTCCATATTTATACAAAATTTGACTAGAGCATATGATTCCAAATCTGAAAATTGTTGTGATCACAATCATAAATCATATCTACACCCAATACAAAAAAAATTCTTATTCTTTACATAATTTTCTTATAGAGGGTAGAAGATGGTCTCTCAGATAAATTGCATCAGAAAAAACATGTCACAAATGAGTAGAAAATGCAAATATTAAAAGGTTGTAAATTTTAGCTCAAAACTTAGAACAAACCACGAGTATGGTCATTGGAAAGGTAATCTAGAGGAAAACATTATAGAAGGTTCAATTTCTCCCAGAAAGCAATTAGTTGTGTTATAAAGCTATGAGAAAAAGGATAAATGAACTCTATGAACCATGCAATTTCTCAATGTGAAAGTTTTTCAAATAATGTGAAAATTTGGAAAACAAAATCTATATGATAGAGGTACATGCCAGATATGAGTATTAGGTAAGGAAGACTACATATGCTTATACTTGTGCCTTTTTAATGTTATGAAGGCACATTTGGGATAGTAACAGAGTGATAAATAAAAATGGGCTGAATTTAATAACAAGGTATTGTTGATTAGTAGGAAACACTAAAGCAGGGAGTATTGTTTCAAGGGATTGATAACAAGAGGATCATATATCTTAAATAAATATGGTTTGTTTCTATTTTAGATTATAATTCTAGGTTCAAATGGATAGGGAAGTAGGGAGGGTCTTGTAGAGTTGTTTGGGACAATAAAGAGCTTGCAGAGAGAAGTGCAATGCTACAGAGAAAGTAATGGGAAGTGGATAAAGGGATAAAAAAGAACATAATCCAAAGTTAATATTTAGCTTCTATAGAGTCTGAATGGACTGCAAGGACAAATTGACAAGGATATTTGCATAAAAAATGAAGCCATCCAGTGAAGAATGTTGTTAATGAGGGACATAATGGAAATGTAATACTTCATAGCCCTGAAGGTAGAGATGTGTCGATAGATGAAAATCTTGCCGCAAAAGAGAACAAGGATCTTAGGAGGTAAGGTGTGACTCATGTAATGGGTGAGTCATCTCTATGTTCATGCAAGAATGCCTAGAAAAGAATTGCTAGTTATGAATTAGCTACATTTTTCAAAAAAATATTCAGAGTAAGCAAACAACATATGTTATCAAAGTGCACAATGGAAGCAAGGTACAAGTACACGGAATTCAAGGGATGGGATAATAAAGGTTATTCACTTGAAGGTGAAAATTGATGAATGTTGCATTCCACTGGTGAGTATAGTAGTATTGAGTGGCCAAGCAACACTTCATAGGGAAGTGCTCAATGAAGTGAAGAAAAGTGTTCAAAATTTTGAGAAAGCCAATGGGTAGATAGAGTAATAGAAAGGGATTTCATAATGTTAATGGTTAATATAGTCAAAGGATATCATAGTATCAAGGTGATGGAATGATATAAATTACCTCATTCCAATGTTCTTGGAGTTTCTAGCAAGGTAAGTTTGGGGAATGATTGCCTAAGTGGAAGAAGTTTCTAATAGGAAATATTGGATGGAAATGCAGAATGGCCACGTGGGACTTGGTTGGAAATTTTTTAGGTCAGATAACATCAATGCATAGATGAGCATAGTGATATTTTACAGGGCCAAAAAGATCTAAATGGATTCAAGGACGACTACATGGAGCACAAGAAGTTGAAATAGATATGCACTGGAGTGCATACTAGAAGGGATGCATGATGCATACAATGAAGCTAGAATATATGTGCATGATTAGGCATAATGAGAGTAAATTATTAGTGCATATTGATGTACATTAGTGCATGCAGTAATGATTGGGTATAGACATGGCATGCTTGTGGACTAAGAATAGTTTGTTTTTATATATGAAATAATGATGATTATGATAATCGAATATGACTAATGATGGATTATGTATCCAAGAAAAGGTTCATATGATATCCATATGTATGAATACAAAATAGGATGGTGGGAAATTTTGATCAAGAGGTTGGTGAAGAGATCCTGCGAGCTACTACAAAATACCAACAAATTAGGTAGCATCAAGAAAATTGACAGTGTCCATGCAAGTATGAGTTTTGTTGCTTAAGATGCATAATTTCTGAAGGGAATTGAGGTAAGAATTACCTTAGTTTAGTTTTACGATTACTTTGATGAAGTGGGAACAAAACCATGAGATAAAGTTGTTAAGCACTACTTTGACTTCCCTGAATCTCTACCATGCAAGTTGGTTAGACCATCCTTCCTCAACTAGTTTAGAGATTTGTGACAGCTCTAGTTGGGTCATATGATGTCAAAATGAGGAAAATGAGGTACTATTAGAAATATATCTAAGTCTAATACAATATGAAAAAATTTATTTTCTTATTTTGAGCCTATCAACAATAATTTTTACACTCTTAATTTTTGTCACCAAATTGACTTCTGAAACTAGTTATGATTTTGCGAAGGTTCATTCTCAACAACCAGGGGTCAAAACCAGGCATATGATACACCATTGGAAATATATCAAACTTCCCTACATCAACTTTAGGTCTACTATTTTGTTTTATTTATATATCATAACATAAACTAATAAGGAAGATACAACTATGGATTTTGGCCATTTAGGAGGCGTGTGATGCATGCCCTTCATAGACTCATCATACAAACTCAGAATCAGAAAAATGAACACGTTCAATATGAGACCCATCTAGTGACCAATGAAAGGGACCAAAGTTAAAAATTTTGCAAACAGAGTACTCATCTCATGAAATCTAAATTGAGTAGCCTTGACATAAGAAATTCTAATATGGGAGGGTTTCAAAACTCAAAAATAATCCTAGGATGGACTCTCCTGGGGGAAAATATTAGGGTTCTGAAATAAGTTGAACAAGGCTGAATTGAGCTAGCTTGGGTGTCGACAACATGTTGTTGGACATGATGATACTAATGAATGTTATGCAGATTTACAAATAGGTGATAGTAGGATAGGGAAAACTATGACTTTGGAGTCCATTTAACCCTACTATCCCTCCAATTGATAATGGAGTCACTAACCAAACTGAATCTAAAACCTGTAACTAATTTGAACTGAGACCAAGTGACTTGATATTGATGCCTAATACTCTTTTTGTGTATAATAAGTCACTATGTGCTCAAATGAACCTTTGAATGTAACCCACTAATACCTTTAATGGGAAAGTGTATTTTGAGATCAATTCTCACTTCCATATTTTCCCTCCCCTTTTTGTTTTTCCCAACTTCTTGTGTCCATTTATTTTCACTCTTCCATACTTACCTGAATTCCCCTTTTCTTTTCTCCCTTCTATTCTCCCTTTCTAGTTACCATACTTAGTCATTTTCCCGAAACGATGGGTTCGTGGGTTGGCGTACTCGTAGATTCTCACTTCCTATTCCCATATCTTGAGTTTAACCGACTATCCTATCATTCTATACTTAACTATTTTTGCAGTCCCGGGTTCCCAGGTTGGCGGGTTTTAGGCTTTCGTATCCCATGTTCTGTGACATACATTTTGTACCCAAACGATCTACGATCTACATTTTTACAATCGGACTCCCCGAGATCCTAATTATCTCATCTCTCCTATATTGAGTCTAGCTGACTGCATCACAACACTTAGCCATTTTTCAACCTTCTACAACGGCAGGTTGGCGAGTTCTCAGGTTGGCAGGTTCACAAAAAATCCAAATCCTATTCTCTCTCATCTGTCCCCGACACCTTCGTGCTTTTCCAAATATGAATTTAGTATGGTTTAATGCTAATAAATCATCATGTAGGTTCTGTAAATATCATCAATACTAAGAGAAGGGTTCGAGGAGATTTCTCATTAAACCACATTAAACCACATTTCAGGGAAGATTATATTATATCTCTCAGGCACTCATTTCAAACATTATCTGGATTAAAAGAACACTCTCGTTAACTTATGGAAGCAACAACTTGACAACAGTTTTGCAGAGATACTTTGAATACTTTTGGATGTGAGGACCATAACTTTCAGTGGTCTAGAGTGTATTCTTACTATTCATCCCCATCTGCTCGGAAGGAAGTAATCTATACCTCCGAAATTTCTCGTGCAGGATGCATTCCTGAGTTTTTCGACAGCAAGGAACTGGTCTTCTGGTGCACTAAGAAGTATATACCAAGTCAATGAATGATTCAACTCAAAGACCATTCTTCCATCTCTCTTTCACCTCAAGTGTTCCGTAAAATTCTAAAACTCCCAGAGTCGACACTTACCTTCAAAGGTGAAGATTGTAGGTACCTCTTGAAAAAGCATGATAATGGTCTGGATCTCTTACTTGAATTCTTGGAGAATCCCACGGCCATCCCTGAAGATATTACCAGGTTGCAGGTACACTCGTTTAAAAACCCCTTTCGGGAAATTTCTTGGTTATTCACCAGGGTGACTGGCCAATAAAATACTGCCAACATTTCTTGTATGATTCTTTATATATTATATTTTACTGTCAAGGAGCAGGCCATTTTTTATTGGGGAAAGTTTTTTTTCCATTGAAATCTCTTCCCAACTGTCTCTGTTTAAAAAGGATACAAATTTTTTTATGGCATCTTATTTTGTCTTTATGATAGCACATTGTTGTCAATTTCCTACATTGTCTATATGCAACAAGGTCAATTGTGAATTTGACCCAATGACCTTTTGGTACCAAGCGTTGTTGAGGCACAAAGATTCCCTACATTTTTATGAATTTTTCAACGAATTTGTCTCGGTTTTTAAAGGATTGTTGTTTGGAAAAGATACCCCAAGAATATCCACCTAGGCAAGTAAATTCATGGATAATAAGGGGACTTTGGAGAAAATGGAGAACTACAATGTTATGAGAATTTTTCGGTGCTAAGGAGAATCTCATTTTTCTTCCATGCCATATATATGACAGAATGTTTGTTACAGAAGTTGCAAGGCAATATAATTTTTGGCTCCACTTTTTTCATGAGAAATGAAAAAATCAATTCATAGCTTTGCCTTGGAATATTGGGGACTTTGTTTTCACAAATATGAACAAAATTGATGTATTTGCAAACCACTTCCACAACCCGAATCTCAAGTATGTTGAAAATATTAAAGGGTTCGACCCTAATGGAATATTTTTGGAACCTATGTTAGGAATGGGTTTTAGAAATTCATTTATCCACACGGCTCTAGGAGAATAGGAAGATAATAACTTGGGTGATCCTACTCACATTGTTGGCTACATAGAGACAATACTCAGTACCAATGAATTTTACAAACAGAAGGGAAAGAGTCCCAACGAGAAGGGTTCCCAGTCCCCAACTATTACTCCTAAAATTACAACATCTCGGAGCAGTTCTCCAACGACCCACCCATCTAATAAAGTGACCAACAGTAGTTCAGGTGGAGGAGGAGACAAGAACCTCCCTCTAGAAAAAATTGAAATCTCACATAAACTTCCTCTAAAGAAGAAGAGGAAAAATATTATACAGGAGGAAGAAGAGCATCGCGCCAAAAGTGACATCAACACCTTCTCCCTCGAAGATATGGAGCTCAAGGCTAACATATAGAAATTTTTTCCTAACATTGATCAGCCAGGAGGCACGTCCCACCAGAATCTGTCATTGGAGATTTTCGAGAATAATACCTTTGATGAAGAAGAGTCATTTTTATTTTAGAGCATTGTCTTTGATAGCGAATCTAAGAAATTAATTATTGAGAAGAGTGATGTGAATAATAAAAAGGGGAAATCTCGTTCAGAGGTTGACCTAAGAAATATGTGGCCTTCCCAAATTTCCTGAATCCATAAAGAAAACGACGACGCATTGGACGATTTCATTGGTGGTATCGAAGAAAAAAATATGAAGTTAAAGGAAAGGATCAAGGAATCGGAAGACACTCTGATGCCACTTCCACTCCTTGCTATCCCTTTGACAAACGTTGGACCTACCACGATCGCTGCTAAGTTAAAAGGATCCTCGATCTTTCTCACATCAGCCAGAAGATATTGTGGATAAAAATATTAAGAAAAGGATGGCATTGATTTCAGAGGCTTGGGAAATATCAAAGAACATTGTTTCTTTTGTCACGAGGGTGCATGCCTTCCATGAATATCTACAAGCCAACCTAAAAAATGAAGAATGATTTTATCTTGATGCAGTGGTACCCTTTGGTGTTAAAGTCTCCAACATGTCAGATATAAGGAGAAGAGAGGAGGACCTTCCCTCTCCAAGTCAAATCAAGCAGTTAAACACGTGTTGGAAATAAAATATAAATAACTTGAATAACATTGTCCAAGAGTGTAAAAAAGCCATATCGAGGAAATAAGAACTATTCCAAAAGCTCACCGAGGTGGAACTAGTCGGAAGCACTAATGAAGTCCAAGATCATAAATTGATTCTCAACTCGCTGTTCCTATCAAAGCAACAATTTGATGAGAAAATTGATATTTTTAAAGGGTTGTCCATAGAAATTTTTTATAGTATACTTGAATACGATGAGGACGACATAGATAACTGGCTAGTGGACTATTCCGTAAAAAATAAGGAAATTGAAGAGGCATTACATGGAGTTTCCCTTGATCTACGATACTTGGAGGGATAGTTGTTCAATATCAAAATATTGCATGAAATCAACGTGGCACCTATGAAAAGTTACATCGAGGAATGGTTCAATAAAGCTATCGATAAAATGACCAATGAAGGGAAAGAAGCAGTTGAGACGGTTCCTATAACCCTTGATGAAAACGATAAAAGGACATCAGAAATAAAATGAATATAAGAGAGATACCATCATAGTAAGTTCACACTAATCGCATTCTTCTTTCTTTATCAAGTCCTTCATCCAGTTACTCCACCTCTTTAAATATAAATATTTAACCGAAGACTGATAACTTCCTTCTTCTTCTTACCAGGTCTTGTTGTTCTTTCACATCCCACTTTATTCAAGTTTCATTCTTGTGTATATTTTCTTTATGGTCCATGGGTGCCCCA
Source organism: Picea sitchensis (assembly GCA_010110895.2). Taxonomy (NCBI): domain Eukaryota; kingdom Viridiplantae; phylum Streptophyta; class Pinopsida; order Pinales; family Pinaceae; genus Picea; species Picea sitchensis. The sequence goes on along the minus strand of SNQJ01S0131441.1, from coordinate 4,927 downwards.
ATCCCAGTCTTTATGACAAACAAATTTTAAATTTCGGAGAATATGTAATGAACTATATATTTTTTAGAAATTTCAAGAGAGTTATTTTGGGAACAATCTCGACTGTACTTTGTAACCCAGTTTTCTGAATATAAAGTATTTGAGGTTGATCTATCATTATCTTTATTTGAGTTCCCCATGTACCACTCTGTCAAAGTTCTCTTATGCATGCAGACCATCTTCTTTTTATTTTTTTTTGTGATCAAAAATATTTATCTTAAACTATAATGGATGTGAGGAAATTTTGCTTATTTGTTTTAAATGTGTGGAGTGTGTGATTCTTGATCCTCTTTCGGGAACTTTCTTTAAAAAAGAAAAAAAAAACATTTTCCTTTTATTTGATTACCACGACGAACTTTTGTCAAGTCCCACATTCCAATATTTAGAATTCCTAAAAAATATATAAAGAGGAGTACCACCTCTATAAAAACGCAGGGGGATTTACATCATTGTGAGGTTTTCATTTCGGTCCTAACGGATTCAAGAGCCAACATTTTTGGTGACTCCACTAGGGAATGAACTAAAATTTGGAACCTGGTCTAGCATTTTGAAAATATGACTCTGGCCTAGGATGATCATCCCCACTTAGAAATTAGATTGAATAATCAACGAAGCATTTTACATCAGTTATACAATCTGTTAATAACAACAGACGAGACCTGAGAAGAGTTAGAAAGGTCCTGGAAGATCTTAGTACAAGAAGAAGAAAGAGAAATCCTTTGAAGACAGAGGAGAGAAAAACAACAAGACCGAAGAAACCAGAGGCTAGCTAGAGATGTGCAAGGACAAGGTCAATATTGAAGTTGGACGAATACAAAGGACTTGTTACCAGAAGAAAAAGAAAGAAACTCTATGTTCTAATAAGTGGGAATTATGTTCCTAGAATGACCACAAACATGGTGGAAAGAAATAAATAACCGAAAGAAGACGCACATGAGGGGAGACAAGGAGGTGGAAGAGATGTTGTAAGAAATCAAGGAAACCCAGGATTAGAAAATTGAAGAAGGGTAATAGATTCCCATTTAAATATTATAGGTGAGCAACATGATATCCCTTCTCTCCCTAAGGGAACATTAACGGAATTTTCTGGAGACAAAGCAATAGATGCAAAGAGGCATCTGTACTTACTTCTTAATGTTTGTGATTTTCCGTGTTTAGTATGACGATGTCATGGTAAGATTGTTTATGCAAACCCTATCAGGAAGAGCATATGAATGATATACAACATTGCCTAGTAGATCAATTCACTCATTTAATGACCTTGAAGCCATGTTTTTGACTATGTTCTCCCCTCCAATTTCTTATCATACCCTTCTCACCGATTTCACTTATATTGGCCTAAGGAAGAATGAAAGGATTCAAGATTTTAATCTCAGATTCAATAAAACCTTGAGTAAGATTATGGAAGATAAATGACCAAATGACCCAGTCATTATTGGTGTTATAAGAATGCAATGCCCCTGAATGTGAAAAATGCTATTAGAACATCCCAAATGGATACCGTGGAGGAGGCAATGACCAACGCTACTGAGATGGAAGATATTATGATTGAAATAGGTGTTGACCCTGACATTATGTTGGAAAATGTATAGAGGCTACTGGGAGGACTAAGCATTGATAATCAAGAAGCCTCTAGTTCAAGAAGAAATGAGGAAATCAAGCCACGACTGACCCAAAACCAATCAATGGGAGAGGATTTTTCAAGGGAACCATACCTGACGTAAAGGTTGACCCTATGACGACACAAGAAACTAAGCAAATAATCAAAATTGCACAAATGTATAGAACTATTAAACAAATGAGGAATGAGATAACTAGACTAAGAAGGGGAGACAATTATGTGGAAAATCAAAGAATGTCAGTCCCAGAGAAAAGAAGGAATCATCCCCAAGAAAATAGAGTAAGGTTTAAAAACATGGATAATCCGCAAAGACCAAGGATTCCCAGACAACCTATTCTCAATGTGGTTGTTTTGGATGATGTGTATAACGAGCAATTAATTGAGAAAGAGAATCATTACTCACCTGATGAAAGATCTGAAACTGTGCAGGTGGATGAATGCAAGACACCCATGTTGGATTATTGAGAGGGGGGTGAATCAGTAATAGAGCAATTTAATCCTTTTTAACCATATAATGCAAGTGTTATATCATTGTAGCATTATCATCCAATAATTGTAGAGTAAATAAACAATGAAAAAATGAGAAATCATACACATACATAGTACACCAGTGTTTTTACGTGGAAACCCAAAGCGGGAGAAAACCACGAAATGATTTTTCTTATATGTCTTAAAGAATTACATTCATTGGAAGTACCAACTTCCTTTGTTTTCCATCTGCAACTGGAAGGAGGCTCCAACCCCCTAGTTTATCAGGCTACAACCTGAGGGAATATCCAACTCCCCAATTCTCTAGCTACAACCCCCTAAGTTCTACGGCTACAACCGAAAGGTGGCTACAACCACCCGTCCTTGCCCTGTCCAACCACCCTGAAATATAAATGTCAAATGTAGACAACCTGTCACTGTCACTGAATCAACCACTGCCACTGTCAACCTGTACCAATCAACCTACACCAAATAAATTGTACCAATAACCTAAACCAACATGTACCATGCATCAACTGCACATCAACTATGACTCATCAAGATGTACCAACATCATCAACTATACACCTCATGTATGTGCCAACTCATCAACTACTTGTCTCAACCATGTACCCAACATGTACGTCAACCATATACCAAAGAAATACACCAATATAACCATAAAAAATTCATCACTATATCCATAAACCAAATACCATAAACCATTAAATTAAACCATGTGCCACAACCTCACTGTTATGTAGCCTCAAGCTAAATCAACAAATTTAGCAACACATCACAACCAAAAGACCAATACCCATATGCCAAATACCAACAACAAAATACCAACTGTATCCCTCAACAAATATGATATATGCAGCAATATTGAACATCCAATACCATCTCAAGAGATAAACTCTAGCTCACAAAAGATACCTCAAACAAGATGTTCCATATCTCTCATAAATAGACCCCAACCATGTTGTTGCTGCGATTTTTCTGCCACGCTTTTTCTACGACACTTTTTCTGCCACGATTTTTCTGGTGTGATTTTTCTACTGCACTTTTTCTGCTTGATTTTTTTGCTGCACTTTTTCTGCTATGATTTTCTGTCAAACTTTTTTGTCGCGATTTTTTTGTCGCACTTTTTCTTCCGCACTTTTCCTGCTGCACATTTTCTGCCGCACTTTTTTTGCTGCACTTTTTCTGTCGCACTTTTTTTGCCACACTTTTCCTGCCGAACTTTTTTTTCTGCACTTTTCATGCCACACTTTAATGCCGCACTTTTTCTGCCACTCTTTTCCTGTCACACTTTTCTCTATAAATAATACCTGCCCAAATAACCTTTCACAAAATAGATATTCAATGATACTCAATAGGTTCAAGTATGATTAAATGAGAGAGACTTGCCTCTTATTTATACTTTCATGTAGCATCTGAATTTCCTTATTTTAGGGAGTTCTCCATTAACTTTATTATTTAAATAATTTATTTTGCAAACACGTTGACTACTTTGACCGTTTGGGGCTTTTAGATGACTCATGGGGGTTATCCAACTTCACATGGCCATAAATCTCTAACCATGAGGATTTATGTGATGTTCCACATACCACCGGAAATGGCATGACATGTACTATCCATCTAGAATATTCTTACCTTAAAATATATCAAAACACATACCATTATCTCAAAAATCATACCATTATCCATCAAAAAAACTTGGGTCCATTACCCAAACCTTTGTGCTACTGGAATTTGCTACTATACTTTTTTCAAGGGTTGACATCAATGACAACCAACCCAATTAATCAACAATCTCCCCCTTTGGCATTGATGGCAACACTTTGATGTAGTACTGAAGTCATGTCATGCAATACTAAAGTCATATCACTCATGCTCCCCCTATGACCAACTCTCCCCCTAGAACCAGGCCTCTGTGTTCTGCATATGATAAATCTCTCCCCCTTTTTCATCAATGGAAAAGGTAAATTTCCATCTGGGGCTGCTCCCCCTAACTGAACTCTTCCTTGGGGATACTCCCCCTGACTGAACTCTTCCTGAAACTAATCTCTCGACATGAACTATCCTATTTATGGTGCTTGCTCGTGTAAATCTATGACATATAAGATAAGCATTCAAAAGCATTCATTCTAGAGTAGAAATTACTCTGAGTCTCTAGTGAAGATACTCAAAAGCTTCCCGTGGAAGCGGTTTTGTAAATATGTCTTCCACTAGTTCTTTTGTGCCCACATATTCAAATCTAATGTTCTTCTCTGCAACCTGTTCCCGTAGAAAGAAGTACTTTATTGGAATTTGTTTCATCTTGGAGTGCATCACCGGGTTCTTTGATACACTGATGGCGCTTTTATTTTCATAATAGATTGGAATGGGCTCATCATACTCAACCTATATATCTGTCAGAGTTTGTTTCATCCATATAACATGTGTACAACATGTTGTTGCTACAATATACTCTTCTTCGGATGTAGATAAGGATATTGATGCTTGTTTCTTGCTTAACCATGATACTAAACACTCACCCAAGTAGAATTTTGCTCCACTGGTGCTTCTTCGGTCATCAATGCAACATGCCCAATCTACATCTATGTAGGCAATAAGTGATAGATCTTTTCTTTTTGGATACCATAATACAAAATCTTATGTTCCTTTGAGATATCTGAGAATCCTCTTCACTGCTAATACACGTGATTCCTTTAGTGTTGCTTGAAATCGTGCCACCTGTCCAACTGCCTACATTAAATCTGGTTTGGATGTTGTCACATATGGTAATCTACCAAT
>SNQJ01S0131437.1:14782-25023 GCA_010110895.2 Picea sitchensis | reverse complement strand
AGGAACTATTTAAACTTCAAGGAACACAACTGGATATGAGCATTGCATATCATCCTCAAATTGATGGTCAAACAAAAGTGGTCAACAAGTGTCTAGAAACCTATTTGAGATGTTTTTCTTTTGAAAATCCACACCAATGGCCACAATGGCTTCCTCTGGCTAAATGGTGGTACAACACCACTTGTCATGGAGCTACCAAAATGACACCATATGAAGTTGTTTATGGCCAAAAAACCCTATCGGTGGCACCCTATGTACTAGGCACCTCCAAGGTTCATGCAGTAGATAGAACGCTTCACACAAGAGAAGACATTATCTATATCCTCAAGGACAACTTGTTTATGGCACAAAATCGAATGAAACAATAAGTCAATCAACATAGATTTGAACATTATTTTACCGAAGGGGATCAAGGGTTTCTTCACTTGTAGCCTTATAAATAGACATCACTCAAAGATAAATTTCCCCAGAAACTAGATTCGAAGTTCTATGGTCCCTATAAGATCATACAATGAATTGGAGAGGTCGCATACAAGTTGGCTCTCCCAACCCACTCCAAGATTCATACAGTATTTCATGTGTCATGTTTGAAGAAAGTTGTGGGATCAAATTGTAAATTATAGACCAACCTTCCAAAACTTGATGAATAAGGCTCCATTTGGCTCCAACCATAAGCAATATTAGATACCAGAGACTAGAAGCAGTATTAGATACCAGAGAGCACTAGTTACGCCAATGCATGATCAAGGAATTATTGATCGAGTGGAAATATATGGAACCAGAAGATGCCACATGGGAACTAATAGCAATTCTACAACAATGCCCTCTCCTTCATCCTGAAGTACAATTCTTCTTTCGAAGGGGGAGGGCATGTTAGGGTCCTACCCTAACCCCCTTACTTAGAAACTTTATTAATGTATGTAGCCACCTTCCTTGAATAAGGTCCATTAAATAGTTAGTTAATAGTCGTTCATTGTAATAAAGGGTCCTTTTTAGTAATATGACCCAAATTAGTTGATTGGCCCTCATTATAAGGGGACCATACGTAGTTAATATTCTCTATGGATAGTTATATATTGAGTAGAAGGTTATGTATTGTTTTGTCAAGAATTGTTGTTGTATTTGGAGCATTTCTCTTGGAGGTTACCCCCTTGAATAGGCAAGTGAACATAGCTCTCTATTCTTATCTCTCTTTTCTCTTGTGTTCTCGGGTTTTGCACTACATCACATGTGATTTCTCTAAAGTTTTGGATTAAGTACACTACAAAGTTTCCAACACTTGGCCTCAACATGTCCTTCCTTTTTGTAATGGGAACATGAAATATTCTCATCTTGTTTCTTCACTGTGGTTGTTCATTTCATTTTACCCTTTCCTTTTTGCTTTCCTTCAATTGGATGAATTGATTTCTTTGAGAAGTTTTCCTTGGAATTTTTTCCCTGTGACTCAATATGAATGGCTTAGACATAAACTTCATCAAGATGAGTTGGATAAGAATAGTATGTTTCAAATAGCTATGCAACCTACCAATATACTTCAAAAGAGTTTCTTGCATATAAAGAGGAATGCCCAATGTTAATGCCCTCTTTCTCAACTCTTGAGTATAGTCTTGCACATTTTGTCCTCTATTTTTCCTTAGATTTTGCCAATCCATTATTGCTTGTTGCATATACCCTAAAGGATAAAATTGCTTCTTTAATGTAGCTATGAATTCATACCAGTTAGATATCATTTTACCTTTCTTAAGAAGATATTCTTGATTCTTACTCTCCCATCATATTAGTGTTCTGCCTCCCAGTCAAAGAGTAGATAGCTAGACTTTTGCTTCTTCGTCCACAATTTTCTGAACCCTGCAATATACTTCAATTTGCTTGATCTAATGATCCAATTTCTCTACATTAAGATCCCCATTATACATTGGAAAATCAAATTTCACTTCTGATTTCAATCTAGGAAAATTAGAATCAACTTTGTTTGGTTGCTTTTTCTGCGGAATTTAAGAGGAACCTGAACTGGAAGGAGAGGATGGAGATGCAGGAGTTTTAGGACGGTCACTACCACCTCCTTTCCTTTACCTTGACTTGGGACTTCTTTGTTCTTCTTTCACTCCTTATATAATCATTCCACCATGTTTTCATCTCCAAAAAATCTTGTCAAAACATCGCTTTAGATTTGAAGGGGTTTTCTTCCTTCAGAGATTCCATTGCTTGTCTTTGGAATGCACATCTCGAACCAATATCAGGATTGTACTCTTCAAGTGAACCTTCTCACTGCTTGAGTTTTAGACCTGGTTAGAATTCAATAACAACATGTGTGAAATACAAAACAACATTTCCCTGATCAACAAATCCGATATGAAACTTCATCTAAAATTAGTGCTAAAGGACTCATTTTAAAACCACTAATTCAGATTCTACTAATAGGCTTATAGATTTCCTACAATTTCATGAAAATTTGGATTAATTAATTAAAAATCAACATTTAAAGACTGAAATTTGAAAACCAAAATTGAAATAACATAGGAAATGCTCAGCAAATTGATAACAGATTTCACCCATATGGGCTACGTCTCTAGGTGCACTTCAATTGAAGAACCAATCCATTTACAAGGATGCAAGGTACATCATTTCAATTCTTTACATCAAATAATGGCCTCAATCTACAAATAATGAAAACAGGCTTGCCAAAGAGGTCATCATCCAAATCTCAAAATGCTTCCAAGATATAGATCTCAAGCATTAAGGACCAAAAAGATTAATCCCAGAGCTAAATCACACCATTGGTTGTAAATCTTGCAAGTGGAGATGGATAGAGATTGGCCTTTACACAATGGCATCCAATTCCAATGCTTCCTCCAGGTGTTTTTTCATGCTCTGAATCAGAGTGCCTTTGCATATCTATGTCGAGCCAAGGTTTGATCATCCATCTTCTAGCACACAGACTCTCACTATGCGGGAAGACCTCAACCATGTTCCCAATTGTGACTAGAGTGCTCTAGACCATGCCTCCTCTATTGAATGTACACCATATATATAGGTTGTTGGAATATGTAATGATGACTTGTGTGGTATTGTTGGAATGTATTAATTTAGAAGGTAATAATTTCTACTCTATGTAAAAGAGTTATCACACATGCATCATGAAGTAATATACTCTTGTTACCATTCATTGCATAAAGAGGTGAAATCACATGTATCCCACATGTATTATCAGGATGCAACTCATCCATATCTCTTAGTATATAATAGAGGTAAGAGAGACCCATGAGATACACAAGTACATTGAAATAAAGGATCGCATAGTGATCATATACTTTTTAAAGATGTGAAGATGGAGTGTGATGTGTGGGAGCTAAAGTGTAAGATTGTATATTTATGAAGAATAAAGATATATAATAGAGGTAAGAGAGACCCATGAGGTACATTGAAATGAAGGATCACATAGTGATCATATACTTTGTAATGATGTGAATATGGAGTGTGATGTGTGGGATCTCAAGTGTAACATTGGAGATTCCTGAAGAATAAAGAAGATAATACCTTCTCATGGATGTTTCCAAATTTTAGGGTTTTACTGTTGGCTCACTAATTTGACATCTTTTGCATTATCAGTTGGCCTTCTTCTTGATCATTTTACCTCATCCTTGCAATTGTTTATTATGTCTATTACCACATTTACCCATACCTCTACAATCAATATGCTTAACAAGCTTAATGTTATTAATCGTTATAATTTCCTTTGTTTTTAATGATTTATAAAGGATTTATACTAATCTTGTCGATCATGAAGGTTTTTGACAGTTCAATTCTTGCACCAGTAGTTCAGTTATGGTACCCGACTTCCATGTTTAGTGTATATGCTCACCTATGGGACCAAAATGAAGACATGGTTTTTGTTGGCAATACCTCCAATATGGTTTGGTGTTCACTAGTGCATACCTAGGTCACATGTGTGGACCTCTATGCATGGTCAAAATTGTGCCAGAATTAGCAGTAGTGACTTTCATACGTGCTTTTCGAATAAACGAAGAAGAATCTCAAAATTCTGGAACATGGGGTTTTTGTAGAATATGTCCATTTAGTTGACCCTTGAGTAGTTTTTTAACATAATGAAGGATATGGGAGATATGGGCGTTTTTCTAATATGGGTTTGCCTAAATTTGTATTTGCGGCCATCTTCTCCAATCTTATAGACAAATGGGTGGGCGCAACCAGCAAGGGATACTGAATCAAGCTATTCTCAACCTTTTTATGTCATATAAAATCATTTGTAATATGATCTTGAGTTATTTTTGTCACCAAGGTCCAGTAAACACGAGAAACCAAATATCTTGTAAACTAATAATGCCTTGACAGTTCTGATTTGAGGGAATCGATTTTGATCCACTCAATTTCTACTCCATGTATATAAATAGCCATAGAACATAGGAAGAGGGGTGTGTTAGTATTGGGAGCTTTGTAAACAGGATTATTGTAAGGAGGAGGTGGAATTCATGCTTGAGTACTTGTAGACTCTATTGCATTTCAATAATAATCAGTTGTTGATATTTTGTCTCGTATCTAAAGTGCTCACTTAGTTTGTAAGTTTTCCATAGTGTGTGTTGGGTTTGGTAGAATCCTCATTCCTTATCATTTGTTGTGTTCATTTATTCTCAGTTAGCTAGTAAGTTTGATTTCCATTTCTAGATTCATTAGTCGCCTTTTTCTTATTAGTCTTTTATTTCATCTCAAGACATAAATGCAATTGTTCAAAACCAAAGATCATTGTTGCAATTACATACATTTGGAAGTACAACAACACTTCGACTGATCCAGTGACAGATTGTACTCGAAACCGCTTAAGTGTAAATGAAATTCATGGTGAATGGATGGAAGATGCATCTATGTTTCTTGCAATTTTCAAGCTTTCTTTTAGTTGGCCATAGAAGTTGAATCCACTGAATATTGAAGGACTAATTTGATATGCTTTATAAGTGATCACAGGAACCCTTAGGAAAGACTATGGTTTGTGCCAGAATAGCATTTGAGTAACTCTCATCCAGGAATATAAATCTATAGTGTAGTTTGATTTGTCAACATTTCTTTAATAGATCAACATAGGCTCTAATCATGCATTTCCTCTGCTTGCATATCAAATCTTAAAATCCCCCGGGTTGATCATTTGACGTCTGAAATGTATTACATATAAATATCCCCACATTTTTTGCATCGTTGTCGAGGAGGTGCTAAAGGGATTAGAGAACTTACAGTGTTTTCTTCCACTTTTCTTTTGGATTGATGCATGGAAAGGGAAAGCTCCTCATATCAAGACACAATTTGGTGATATCAAGCTATCAATGGTGTGAGTGGTCCAAATACATGCTCTTCGTTGGAATTTGTCTTATGTGGTGTGCAAGATTTGATTTGTTTTCTTAAAGTTCTTTTTTTGGTTTGTAAGAAATCCATACACTAATCCATGTGCGAGACAAGGATTATCATACTAGTTGGAAGAATGTAAAGATGCTCAAGAATTTTTTGAGAAAAGAAGGACATACCCCTACAATGAACTTCTCAAATCCTTGCCCACACTCAAGAGTTGTTACCATAGATGAGTCTACAATTCAAGAAGCAGTAGAGGAATCAAAGATCCATGAACATATTCCATAGAAGGAGGATCTAGAAGTTTCTTCTAGTAGTCATTGTGAACAAATAGAAGAGATCAAAGAGTCATGGACCACATCATATGAAGAGAAGATATTAGAGCCAAAGATTGAATAATTTTTGGCATGTTTATCACCAGATCCCTTGTGCATTATGGAGTGTGAAGACCAGCTTTCCAAGGAACTTCATGGCATGACAATCAAAGATAGTCAAGGAGACAGAGATTACATCGAAGCTTGGTTCCAAACGGTCATCGGGCCATAGTACCCCTCCATTCTTCAACATGTATTGGCATCATCTCCACAAGAGAAGTTGGCCTCTCATGTTTGGGAAACCATTGAGGTATATTTTTAATACATGGATATGAGTATGCTTGCAAATATGCTACACACATGGATTCACTAGAAATACTCCTAAACTTGAGAAAAGGTTCCCTTTTTCAAGTAGGGTAGAATAGTAGATCAGTAAATTTCAATAAATGTGGCATTTAGTTAGTGTTCTAGCTTAAAGTATAGTGCATCAACCTTTTTATGTTTTTTCTGAATAGGCGGGGAATGTCAACAGTTGACAAGGCAACTTATTGAAAAGAAGGAGATCTTTGTTCACATAACTGATCTCCATTCATATAGTAGATGTTTGTTGAGGTTTGTTAGATATTTGTATGGTGGAAAGGCTAATCTCGTATTTTTGTACAAGTTTAAAATTTGCAGATAATTTACAGCTGGTGAACATCTCAAAGGAAGCAGCAGACTTCACCAGCAACAACACTATTCTCCTCTGGTACAGGAATTGCATAGTGGATGTCGAAAATTTGTAGATGAATCTTGTATATTTCATCAACTGGACAGGTCTGTAGTAGCCTAGATGCCTTCTTCAACTCCAGATCATGTATGTAAGTATCATCTCCAGAAAATTAAGGTAACTTAAGGTAAATATTTTTCTAATCCTTCTAATTTATTGAAGATGAAGGAAATTTATCATAAAAATAACATTTTAAGCTTGTTGTTGTAATCCTATGTTGTCTCCTACCAACACCCACTACTACCTCCATATAATCTCACCATTAACCCTTGACGCATGATCTCTCCAACACTCATTTCGAATCACTCTCAAGGATTCAAAATGAAGTCCTCATTTTCATATTCATCCCCTAGATTCATTCCCGTTCAAAGCCCTAGTTGTTCTGTATCCCTCATTTTAATTTAAATGACTAATAATTATGAAAATTTAAGTTGGTTAATCCACATCTCTGCTTGAGCACTTTTCCAGTTTATGTTGAGTAAGAATAGCAAGGGTTATGGTGGCATAAGTTTTTAGAATGGCAAAAGAGAAGGAAGCTATAGATAGGAATATCTTGTACCCGCACACATTCATTATGTCCCTATTGGGACTTCGTTTTGACATGTTTTAATGCATGTTCTAATCATTTTATTCGATCAACTGGCCTCGTTACATACCTGGTTTTCCCGTACTTGGTGTAAAAGTATAACCTAAGAAGAGCCCATGAGGTAGTTCAATACTTATGCATATTTTGTACGTTCTTATTAGTGAAAATGTGTTAATTTATTAAAAAGAGATCTTCTAATGGTGTGATTTGAATAAACAGGTTGGGTGACTAGGTAGCCTTGATCATTGACATTTCCAGTCATCCGGTACTAGAGTAAAAGTCGAATTTTGAAGTCTTCTAGAAGAAAATCGAGGACATGGGTTTTATCGAGAACATCGTCGACATGCGGACATGTGGGTCAGAATTCTCCCAGATCGCACGTGTGGACCTCCAGCTCAGGGGGAATATTTCGGAAAATAGAAAAATCTCAAACTTCCAACTTGTGCCTCGATTTTTGTGAAAATGGAAGCGAATCAGAAGATTCTAAAACATGGGTTTTTCTCCCAGCATGGCCAATTAGGTCTCCAATGAGTTGTTTTCAAAAAATTTCTACAGTTACAGAGTTATGGAAGGCACTTTGGAGTGGATTAATAAAATAACACAATTTTCTTGTTATAGTCTGGTACCAACGTGACTGTCTAATTTCGGTACCAATGTGACTGTCTGATTCCGATACCTCCACCTATGAAGATATGGTGGTTGATTAAATCTCTAGATGATAATGATATTGAGAATATTGTTGGATGGAAGTAACCTAGTTTAGAAAAGCAATCAAGTAACCATCAGATTTGATTACCATGTAATTAATGATCTCTTCCTTGTAAATCACGACCTGAACTCTATAATAACATGGTCATGGCAAGGGAGATATGAGAGGGGGATCTGGACATATAGACATATGAAGAAATAGAGAGCAGTGTTGCATATTGCGAAACATATCCTGAGTTTGAGTTTAATGAAAGAATTTCATTTATGTCCATGTTTTGATCATTAAGGAATGAATGTGAATTGAGTTGTTGGTATAATCTAATTTCATGTTTTAAGATTTGAGTAAGAGCGATGTGTGGATTAAAGACCAACTTACTGTAGACTCCAGTCGCTGACCTGTTGAAGCAGCAAGGGCCCACCGCCCAACAGAGGTCAGCATTCCTGTAGAATAATGTTAGTATTTGATTTTGGTAGTATACTTGTTAGGTTAGTTGAAGCTTTGATTCTTCAATTTAAATCATCATCTCTAATAGCTTCAGATTATAACAGATAGTCTAGTTTCAGATTTTGGTTATATGATTGCCTAAGATCTTTACTTACTTTGTTTTTGCATATGCTCTGTTTTTATGAATTTGATTTTGTTCCATAGACATGAATGTTGGCAGCAGTAGTCAAACATATTTGAAGAGGAACTAGTGAAGTTCACAACAGCACATTGTGAACCACAGCATACTCAGTATATTGATTGTTGAACTACCCATGCTATGTCTTGATGATTGATGTGTGATTTCCCTTTCAGAAGTGTGGATTGCATAGTTAGTTTTCTGGGTCAGATAGCAAATTTGATCTATCAAACCAACTCCATCTCATACTTGCATGTTCCATAATGGAGTAGATAGTCTCTCTATGAAAGAAAACCAAAGTGCATTTCAGTTTGCTATTTTGATTTGTTTCCAGCATACATAATCTAGAATAGTTCTATACTCATGACGTTAGAAATTACCTTTCTTACTGGTGTCTTGTAACTCTGTTGATTACGAATCCCGGATTGATAATTAATTAGTGCATTATACTAAACATATAATTAGCACAACAGTCCCATTACAACAACCAAGTGAATTGCACAGTTTCCTAACATAAGAATATGATTTAGTATAGTTGTTCATCCATGTCTCAGTTTTCTTCCAATAGTTCACTATTGTTGTGCAATTCAAGATCTGTATTGTTTGGTCGCACTTTCCTCTTATTTACCTGAAAAGTAAACAGTTTTCTGAAGAAGCTAAGTTTTTAATATACAAAGTAAAAGGTAACCCAGGAAGCCCATCTTGTTGAAAACCAAGAAGTATATAAAGTAATATTTGGAGGAAGGGCCAACTATCTTCAACAAAAATTCAATGGATTCCTTAAGGATTCCTATGATTTGTGTGTTTTTTTATCATAAGTGTTTTCTTGGCTACTCTTACATGGAACATTACATGTGTAACATACCCAACCCCACCTGGGTCACGTCACTACTAAAACGACCAAATAAAAAAATATGATTTTAAATCTAAATGCAGAAAATAACACACAACATGACATTCAAGTTCATTTGGTTGTATACACTCAATAAAAACGTAAATATAATTACTCTTATTGTGTTCATCATCAAATGAATACATACAAAAACACTTGGCCACATAAATAGGGATTTAATTGCATCATTCTTCTCACAGCAAGGAATAATAACCAAAATTATTTCATAGTAAACTGTATAGCAGCTATATCAACATTATAAATGAATAAACACAGTAAATAACAACACTTATATCATAAAATGTGCACCCTGTTGTAGAGGACAAACTTTTCTCCCAACCATAGCCTTTTTTTCCAATTCTCAACAGCAAGACACCCCTGATCTGTGGCTATGAGTCCACAAGAAATGGCGGTCCCTAAGGTTGGCTAATGTCCCCCTTTAAATAGTCAAAACTCACAACTAATTCCATTCCACCTGCTCTCTTCCCCTCAACCTACACAACCCAAGGGATGGAATCCCCCTTAACTTCTCACAGTCCCTCAAGCCTTTCCACTCCTCTCTAGGTCTTCCATCATAGGTTGGACATGAATTCTACTTCTTGGGACCTCAGGAATTCTACATTTGCAACACAAATTCGCCCAACAGTAAAATGCATGCTTCCTTAGACGAATTTCAAATATAACTTCACTCATGGGCCTTCAGTATCTTTCTCCGTTAAATTCTAACTCCAAACAACTATCAAATGTTCCCACAATAGCTACCTTCAAGATTCGGCACTCATAACTCCATTGATGGCCAGAAAACTCCATATAAAAAAAACTCCCTCTACAAAAGCGTGAATGTGTCATTCTGGTCTCCTACCCATACAAATTTCCTTTCTTTCTCTTGTTTGCTTGATTTTCACTCTTCCCCAAGCTAATTGTACTTATCTCCCATGCTCTCAATAACTATGGGATGTGACTCTTACACCCACCCTATTATATGAACTCAACG
>SNQJ01S0131437.1:0-14772 GCA_010110895.2 Picea sitchensis | reverse complement strand
AAGGAGTTACATCCCCCCCCTCTACAAATTGCACTGTCCTCAATGAAAATAATCATACAGTTTACACATTGATATATATAACAACATTACGTCATAATACTTGGTAATTCTGCAACTTAATGACTCACGCAACAATTCCACTAGCTACTCTATTTTCCCCTCAACCCACACATCGGTTGGACAAGAAATCTCAGAGTTATGGCTCCAAGAACTTCAATTGCCAAAATGGATTCTTCAATCATTTATGTACAAATGTGCATTCATATTTCTTCAAAATTTTCAAAAATATGCGGGTATGGTTCCTGCATGGAGTCATCATGCTCCCATGTAGCATCTTCAGGACCATAACAGATCCATTGAACATTTACCAAGCCAATGGATTTGTTCCTGAACACTTTTATTTTCTGGTCCCGAATGCACACTAGTTCCACCTGGATCACATTCCAATCAATCACATGAATAGGATAATATACATACTTTTTTAATAGAAACACATGGAACATGTTATGAATTCTCATGGATGCAGGTAATGCTAGCATATATGCAATTGGTCATATCTTTTTTAAGACCTCAAAATTCCCACAATATCTCACTGCTAACTTTGGGCAACATCCCAGTTTCAACAAACATCTCTTGGATTTAACTTTAAAAACCAAATGCTCTCCCACTTTGAATTCTCTATGTGTTCTCCTTTTATTGGCATAGCTCTTTTGTCGATCTTGTGCAACTTTCAAATTCTTCCTGATCTTTACCATCTATTCTTCCATTTCCTTTAACAATTTGGGCCCAACCACGACTTTGTTTGTTGAGTTGTCCCAGCTTACTGGGGCGTTGCATTTTCTTCCATATAATTCTTCAAATGTGATCATCTTCAATGATTCTCGATACCCATTATTGTAAAAAAACTCAATTAAATGGATATATTCGTCCCACATAGAAGGCTTTCCCATTACATACATCCTCAACATATCTTCAATTATTTGATTAATCATTTTTGTCTGCCCATCTAACTCTAGGCGATATGTTGTACTGAAATTCAAATTGGTCCTATATCCTTTAAATAACCCCTTCCAAAAATTGTAAGTGAACTTGGGATCTCAGTATGACACTATTTCCTTAGGCACACCATGTAGCCTAGCAAATTCTCTCATGTAAATTTCTGCAATATTGGTTGCTTTATGAGTTACTTTTACCGAAATGAAATGTGCATCCTTTGTAAGCTTGTCCACCACTACCATGGTGGAATCATGTTTTCTTTCTATCCTAGGCAATTTGGTAATGAAATTGATAGTAACAACTTCCCATTTTCATTCAAGAATGGGCAATGGATGCAACAATCCCGTTGGATGTCTATGCACAACCTTTACCTTTTGGCATTCCATGCATCTAGCCAAATAATCAGCGACATCTTTCTTCATACCAAGCCAAAAATATGGCCTCTTGTAGCTATAACAGTTCTATGATATCTTGGATGTCTAACGTATGGCACATTATGCATCTCCTTTAGAACTAAATTTCTCAATTCCTGATAATTGGGAACATAAACTATGTTCCGAAGAGGATTTCATCCTCTTTCAGCTTGTAATCCTTGTATTTTTGTTGTATATCATTATGTTGTAAGCTTCCTTTAACTTTCAGATAATGTTGATATGTTGTTACAACCTCTAAAATTATGTCTTTTAAATATTTCTTGTACATACTAATGGTTGCAACACGCAGTTATGCACCCTTCTATTGAGTACACCAGCCACCTTGTTCTCTTTTCCCTTTATGTGCTTGATATCAAAGTTATATTCGCTAAGAAATTCCAGCCATCTAGTTTGTCTGGCATTTAGTGTTGGTTTTTCAAACACATATTTCAAACCATTATGGTCTATTCTTAACTCAAATTTTATGCCCATGAGGTGATTCCTCCACATTCTTAAGGCATGTACTATGGCTTCCAACTCTAAGTCATGTAGCATAATTTATTTCATGATCCTTCAATTTTATGGACTCATAACAAATTACAAGTCCATTTTGCATAAGGACTCCACCGAGCCCTTCCTTACATGCATTTGTGCACACAACAAAATCCTCATTTGGATCTGCAACTTTTGAAATAGGTGCACTGGTTAGGAATTCGTTTAAGCACTAGAAAAAATTTACGCACTTAGCATTCCATTCAAACTTTAATCTTTTCTTTTGCAAAGATGTTATTAGGTGTGCAATTTTGGAGAATCCCGCAATGAATCTCCTGTAATGCCCAAGTAGACCCTGGGGGCTCAATATATGCACTATTAATTCCCACATTAAATTATCAATCGGGGCTCCTAAGCTTCAAGGTGCAAGCACAGGAAACGCAGGATTGGAGCCTAGTCTAGCTTAATCTAAAGCAGGAAAAACAATTCTCAAACCCACACTACAGAATTTAAATGTAAACTGTAGGAGATAAACACTAAGGATTCCTCACTAGGACATATGAATAACTTAGTGCTATAAAGGCTTAGATCACAATCTTTCATGCACTCAGGTGATGTTCGTGTGATTAATCATGAGTAGTTGACTTAAGTTTTCCGTCCTTCAATGGATTCATGTAGTGGTTAACTAAGCTATGGGAAAACCAAGTTAAAGCAAACTACCTAAAGGGGAAAACAATCAAACAATTGGAAAATGAAATCTAAATTCAAACCATGTAGTTGAGATGTTCCTCAAAGCTTCACCCAAGAATAGAAAGTTAGTTTTGTTTATGTATGAAAATAAATGTGCGGGTACGGAATTAATTTTGTTTAGGTACAGGAATGTGTTGGTATGGGATTTATGTACAAGAATGAGATTGCTTTATATGGATCTTCCATTTAACGTTGCACACATAATTGTGATACTTAACCAAGAACAACAAATAACAATACCACAATATATATAATAACAAAACAATGCATTATCCTATAACAATGATATTACAATACATAATCTATTTAACAAAACCATAAACTAATATCTAACATAGTAATTCACATAATATATAATTAATCAAAATAACTACAAATAAAAAATAACAATAACAACTTGAAACAAATGTTTATTACACAACAATAAACAAAAATGATAATACACAACACAACACATCATAAACATTAATTAAATATTAACAAAACAATAAATATATATAAAGGAACAAAATCAAAATGATATGATGGAATAAAATGATGTATAAGTCATAAAATAATATATGTGAACAATACGATCACGCATTTACCAAAGCAGTCGAAAGTGTCATGAACAAAATCACGCCAATATAACAATGCATTATTTATAAAAACAAGTAATGGAGACTGGAACATAATGGACCGAAATAGAACTCACATAATGGACCGGTTTTTCTGTATCTACTCCCAACTACACGCAAACTGAGGAATAAAAATCCCATTCCAACTATTTTTTTGCTAAAAATATGGGTTTGCCAACTTTCGAAATATTTGATTTTATTAGAATTTGTGCATCCAAATAAAAATTTGTTTCAATGGGGGATAGATAACATCATTATCCAAAAACCCTTTTGGCCATTTGTCATTTGGAGGTGTGCACACGTGTCAAAAATTGATTTCACGCTCAAGCAGGTACCGAATTGGTGCAAAATTGCCCCCCTTTTACTCAATCCTTCACAATTTGATCAATATCACTTTCATATGGCTGAAAATAGCATTTAAATATAAGTACAACCTTTCTTTGACCCGAACCAATTAACAATTCAAGGGATATGGTCGATGCATGGCCAAAATAACAAATCAAACCAGAGTTTGATCAATATGCCACGAACTTGTGCAGTGATTTGAGCACCACATCATGTTGATGTCGTACTCCGTGTGTTTGATTAAAAAATGGAAAGCGGATATATGTAGATGCTAGAGTTGGTACATGATGATTATATAATTTGTTGGTATTGAATGGTTGTGATGGTACCAAAATAGGAACAGTACAGGTATCGGAACATGGACAGTGCAGGTATAGGAATAGTACAGGTACCGGAACAGAGACATGTTGTTTGGACATAGAAACATAGGATTAAACCATCATTGATAAAATCATTTTAAAAACATATTTAATCACTTAAAAAGATAATAAAACAACAATGATTAACCACAAGGTAGAATGGATGTAATTAGTGGTAAGTGACATGATAATGGCTATAGAATGTATCAAGAGTGTGGGAATATAGTTTATGAATGGAGGTTTTACATGATAGAAAATATGACATATCTAGATCCCAACACTCCCCCATGCCTGCTAGTTTGCATGTCCTCCTGCAAACAAAGTACTTTCCCATTATATATTTAGATAGACCTCTATGAAATTATTATTGTGACTATTGGCTCTTATGGAGTGACATGATTTATCATACTATCATAGAGTTGATTTCTTTTACAATAGAGCAATGAAAATTGAGGACAAGCGATGGATGGGCTATGAAGGGATGGTGGATGGTATGGTAATATGAATACAAACTGCGGTGTTTGTATACAATGTGTTTTTCTTTAAGACCAATATTTATTTGTGGTTTTTAGGCAACAATGACTTCATCCTTTTAATGTGAATTCTTTATGATATATATATATATAAGGAGAAGACACTATAGATGGTGTGTTGTATTCATGTACCACGATATTTTTTTTTCATTCTTATGGCCTTATCAGAGTATTATGCATTTTATTATGAATTGTGGATGGATAATGAATGATAATGGTTTACGAAAATAAAATGTATGGAGTGGTTAACCATCAAGTTCCCTTGAACTTTTTAATGAATAAAAGAGTCTTAAGCCAATTTTACCTCAAGTTTACCTTCACTTTAATGTGCACTGCAAGTTGATGAAGTGGAAGATGAATGGGAGTACATGCTGACTGAAACTAAAGATTAAGTTGAGCAAGACTAAGTGCAGCTAGAGATCTAGGAGAGAGCTAATGAATGTTTATCTGATGAGATTCCTTTTGTATATCTCTTTGTTTTCTCTCACACTTGTTGGTTTTCATGTCCTCATGCAAACTCTTATTAGCACACAAAAATTGATGCAAGATGAAAGAGGACTATGTGGAACTAGTGCATGTTAACTAGAGGATGGAAATGAAGTATGCTAAAGCTGAGAGCTGCTGAAAATATCCTGCAAAAAGTACCCTCGAAAAAAAATTAAATTTATGTATTGTTGGTACAGGAATCTACTGGTTTCTGTACTAGTAGTACTAGAACAAAAAAATCTAAGAGAACTAAACCAGCATTGTTATTATGAAAGAAGAAATAAACATTGATGTTATGCCAAAGAAACAACCAAAACTTAAACTTTATCCATGCTTGTAAATTTGGAAATGAAATTAATTTTAAAACATTACAAGCATAAAGGAAATTTCATAAATTACTTATTACATATGAGTTCATCAATCATTAACAATTTTATGCTCAAGAAACCATGTAAATTATGATGGGGGGGTTTTCCTCTCATCCTTAAACAAGCAAACATGAGGAGATAAGTGGTCTTTAATAAATGAGAAACCAATAGGAAATCAGTCATCCATGTTTAATTTCTCAGAGAATTTATGGCATTCAAGTGATATTGATAAAGTTCACATTTGAGTTTATTAGACTCCTACACTTATGGGTCCCACTTCTAGGACAATGGCATCCTAGGTATGAATGATGAGGTCTTAAGACCATCTTACAGACATTCTCAAATGGCAATTTAAATGAGATTCATTAGCCTTTTGTTCAACCATGCATGCTTCTTCTTAAGGATTTACACAAGTATATTGTTCATATAGAAAAATATAGATTAGGCATAATGAAAGACATCAAAATCAGAACCCATTTCCAGCAAGCATGTTCAATACTTTGATGGGGTAATTTTGACATCTATGAAATATCCTTCCCATGCAGAATGCCCCATTTTCCACGAGCTTGTTCAGTACCCTGATGGGTTTGCCTAGTTATACCACAGGTCAGTACCCGCTGCCAGCAGACCTATTCAGTATCCCGACGATTTAGCCTCTTACACCCTTTTTCCATCAAAGGCTCTTGTCCCAAACTTTGCCCTTAAGATAAAATTTATAGATTGTTTTCGCATGGGTGAATGGGGAAGCATCTTTGAAAACCTTTTTACAGGATGGGATGGTATTGGGTTGGAATATATTTTATAGATTTCCCATAAAAAAATTGTTTGTATGAAAAATAGACTTATGTATTGAGATTAGTCGAAAGACATATCATGGTCAAACTTACTTAATGTGTGGTGGATGAGGCCAAGAGAGAATGACCTAAAGGTGCCTCTAGTCCCCAAGTTCATCTTCTCCATATAAGATTGTGTTCCCTCACAAGTAGAAGTTTCATTCACTCTCCTACTATTATTTGATAAGAATGCTTGAATAACAAGTTCTGATAGGAAACTAGGATGTACAAGATACCTATGGGCATCATTATGTAGACCTTTTAGATTTTGTAAATCCCCATAATATTTTAAAAATTAGGATTATGAGAATTTTTTATTATTAATAGTTAGAAATTTGTATGTAATAAGAAGAAGAAATTCCTTAAGTTGTTTTGATGTTAGATCGTCAATATTATCTTCATCTCATTTCATTTATTTGAAAAGAAACATGAAAAGATGTTGCATTTATTTAGAATTAGGTTAACTAACATGCAAATTTTACTCTATCCTATCTAAGAACAAGAAATTATATTTCACATGTAAGAATATTTCCAATGTAACCATGTGCGTAACATGTGTAGAAATACATTCATACTCGGGTTTGAAAGATAAGCTTTAATGTGTACCAGAATACGAAGAACTAGTTGCTTTGATGATGATGTGAAGAGTTGTTGAAGAAGAGAGTGGTGGCTCAATCTGGTTGTCGTCTGGAACCAATGTTCAATGTAATCTTGATGTTCTTGGTTCACTTCCTCATTTATACCACTATGCATGTCTCCCTCTATCATGCCATGCAGATCATCTTCTTTCGGATGGTTTGTCTCTTGGATGCATACTGGATCTGGCAATATGCATGTCAAGAACTCATCGATCTCAGGTTCTAGTAGTTTCACTCCATTGAATGATTTTTCAGTCTCCCTTACATGTTGGAAAGGGTGATCAAAGGAGGCTTCTAGATCTTCTTGTGGATATAGCTCATGTAAATCTTGTTTTTCTATCACTTCTAGAGAGGCAGATAGGTTCTTGACTGCTTTCAATATTTTTTATTTTTGCGAGGCAGAGGTTGAGATCTCGATTGCTGCTAGGATGAAGAGAGTTATTCCAAACTCTTGATCATCTTTGATTCCATGTTGTTGGTTGATGGGTCCTGTTTCACACATGGATTAGTGTAGAGGGGGGTTCTTACAGTGTCGAAAAACTTTTTTTTGAAATCCTAACGAAATAAAGAGAAGCAAACTAAAATCAAATGGAAGCAAACCAATTATATACTCGAAGTGCCACCATGCTACTAGGACCTTGTTGTCACCAAGTTATATGTTCACGCAAGTTATCTTCTCTTCTTATATATATATGTATATATATATAATGGCTAATGTTAATAAAACACAAATTCTAACTACTAAAAGGAAGAGGACAACCTAACTTTGGAACAACCCCACTAAATTGGATGTGTGGACTCTTCCCTCATGTTTTACTGTCTTTTCTTTACCCTTAGGTCGTCGTTAAAAGCACACCACACTTGTATGAAAGGAACAATCAAGGCTTTGAAGAAATAAAAGCAACCTACCTATGCTCTAATCCCTTTAGCACCTCCCCGACAACGACGTTAAAAATGTGGAGATAAATATATGCACTATTAATTCCCACATTAAATTATCAACTAGGGCTCGTAAGCTTCGAGGTGAAAGCACGTGAAATGCATGATTGGAGCCTAGTCTAGCCTAATCTAAAGCCGGCAAAACAATCTTCAAACCCACACTACATAATTTAAATGTAAATTGCAGGAGATAAACACTAAGGATTCATCACTATGACATAGGAATAACTTTGTGCTATAAAGTCTTAGATCACAGTCTTTCATGCACTCAGGTGATGTTCATGTGATTAATCATGAGTAGTTGACTTAAGTTTTTTGTCCTTCAATGGATTCCTGTAGCGGATAGCTATGCTATGGGAAAACCAAGTTAAAGCAAACTAACTAAAGGGAAAAACAATCAAACAAATGGAAAATGAAATCTAAATTCAAACCATGCAGTTGATATGTTCCTCAAAGATTCACCCAAGAATAGAAAGTTAGTTTTGTTTATGTACGAAAATGAATGTGCAGGTACGGGATTAATTTTGTTTAGGTACAGGAATGTGTTGGTACATGATTTATGTACAAGAATGAGATTATTTTATATGGATCTTCCATTTAAAGTTGCACATATAATTGTGATAATTAACCAAGAGCAACACATAACAATACCACAATATATATAATAACAAAACAATGCATTAACCTATAATAGTGATATGACAATACATAATCTATTTAACAAAACCATAAACTAATAGCTAACATAGGAATTCACACAATATGTAATTAATCAAAATAACTACAAATACAAAATAGCAATAACAACTTGAAACAAATGTTTATTATACAACAATAAACAAAATAACCAATCTTTGACTCGAACCAATCAGTAATTCAGGTGAAATGGTCAATGCATGGCCAAAATAACAAATCAAACCAGAGTTTGACCAATATGCCACAAACTCATGCAGTGATTTGGGCACCACATTATGTTGATGTCGTACTCTGTGTGTTTGATTAGCAAATGGAAAGGAGATATATGTAGATGCTAGAGTTGGTACATGATGATTGTAGAATGTGTTGGTACTGAATGGTTGTGATGGTACTGAAACAGGAACAATGTAGGTATAGGAACAGTACAGGTACCGGAATAGGGACATGTTGCTTGGACATAGAAACATAGGATTAAACCATCATCGATAAAATCATGTTAAAAACATCTTTAATCACTTAAAAAGACAAGAAAACAACAATAATTAACCACAAGGTAGAATGGATGTAATTAGTGGTAAGTGACGGTATAATGGCTATAGAATGTATCAAGAGTGTGGGAATATAGCTTATGAATAGAGGTTTTACATGATAAAAAATATCATATCTAGAGCCCAACATACCCATAAATGATCTAACCTTTGAAATATTTGTTGGTGTTGGGCAACTCTTGATTGCTTCAATATTTTCCAGATCCATTGTTATGTCGTCTTCTGAAACAATGTGACCCAAATAATGGATCTGTTTTCGATAGAAAGTACATTTAGTAAATTTGGTATATAATTGGTGCTCTCTTAACACTTGTAGTACCATCCTCAAATGTCGCCCATTTTCTTCTTATGTCTTGGAATAGATAAGAATATCATCCAAGAACATAATTACAAACTTATCCAGTAAATCTCTGAACACCCCATTCATTAGACACATAAAAGTAGTCAGTGCATTTTTCAACCCAAAAGGCACCACCACAAATTCATAGTGTCCATACCTTGTCCTAAAGGTCGTTTTGATAGTATCCTCTTCTTTGATTCTAACTTGATGATAGCCTAACCTCGAGTCAATATTAGAGAATATCTTTGCTCCTTTCAATTGATCGAAAAGATCATAAATCCTTGGCAAGGGATATTTATTCTTGATTGTAACCTTGTTCAGTTGTCTGAAGTCAATACATAACCTCAGTGTTCCATATTTCTTCTTGACAAAAATAATTGGGGCACCCCAAGGAGAAACACTTGGGCGTATGTGTCATTTCTTTAAAAACTCTTCTAGTTGCATTTTCAAATCTTTTAGCCCTAGTGTGTTCATTCTATGGGGAGTCTTAGATGTTGGGGAAGCTCCAGGAATTAAGTCAATAGAAAAATATGTATCCCTCTTTGGTGGAAATCCTAGCAACTCCTCAAACACGTCTTCAAACTCTTTCAAGACTAGATAATCTTCAAGACTTAACTCTTTATCCTTCATTGGATCTTCCATCTGGGTTGCATATATATGGCATTCTTTTCTAAAACTTCTTTTTAGCTATAATTTTAAAATCTCTAGGGAAAGTATAGGCCTTGGAATACCTTGCACTGTCCTAGAGCTTTGTCCCTCATCAAGACATGTGAAAACCTTTTTCTAACTATTTGAAACAACACAATGCTTTTTTAGCCAATCCATACCAATCAAGCAGTCATAAGACCTAAGAAGTATGATGTTCAGATCTTCCTTAGTGTTAATTCCATTCATGTTTATAGGGCATTATTTAATAAGTTCATTAATTATTCTCTTGGTTCTAGTAGCTAGTTGAACTAACCAAGACTTTTCATGCTTACAATTCTTTAATTTAAATCTTTCAATTAGCTTTGGATCTATATAGTTATGACTAGCTCCAAAATCAACTAAAATGGCTATGGGTTGATTATCAATCTTACCTTCCACTTCCATCATGTGGGATTGATAGTCTGCTTGTCTATTGTCCAAGGCTGCATAGATCCTTGGCATCCTTTTTCCCACGTCCTCTACTGTCTCATCTTGCTTGATGCTATGCAAATTCTTCATTTTATCTCCTTGGTGAGGACAATCTTCATACATGTTATCTCATTCACATCCTCAACACTTTATGGGTTGTTGTATTGGCCTCTTTCCGAAGGACTCTGTCATTTTTTTATCACCTTGAGATGGTTTCCCTTGCTAATATGTTTGAGATCTATTCCTTATGAAAGGTGGTTTGTACCATTTCTTCCTTTGATCCATATTTCCTTTATTCTTCTCATCCCATGCCCTTTGGAAAGTTGGCTTTCCTCTGTTCTTCTCATTCAAATACTTGGCCTTTCCTATGGCTTCTTCAAAAAATTTGGGCTCATCAAACTGAATTTTATCCTTGTAGAAGGATGGAAATCCACTTAAGAACCTCTGAATTTTGACCTTCTCATTTCTGATGAAGCTCGCATACCTGAGAAGTTTCAAGAACTTTCTCTCATATTCATCTATGGTCATGTTCCCAAGTTTGAGTTCAAAGAACTCTTTCATATTCTTGTCATACTCTGACAAATATTGTTGCTAAAAATATTTCTTGAACTACTTCCAGGAAATTATTTTCTCATCAAGGTGCTTAACCTACTGGCTTCTGCATTTGATAAGGATTTATGCAACTGAAAATATTTTTGCATTCCCAACAACCATGCTTATGCATATTCATCTTTCTTGTTTTCTCCATCAAATGATGGTGGCTTGATTTTCCTTGGCTCCCCTTGCAAGCTATCTGACCCATGTCTCCTTCTCTGATGCCTAATAGGAGATATACTTGGGTTTTTTTCCTACCTTGAACATGCATATGTTC
Organism: Picea sitchensis; assembly: GCA_010110895.2. NCBI lineage: Eukaryota > Viridiplantae > Streptophyta > Pinopsida > Pinales > Pinaceae > Picea > Picea sitchensis. Next base: position 3,432 of record SNQJ01S0131437.1, on the reverse strand, counting down.
TTCTGGTCGAGTGCTCTGGGGAATAATGATGTTGATTCCTGCTAATACTCCTTGATCATCTAAATCCTCAATGATCATACCTCCTATCATGAGACCTAGACATTTCCACTTGCCTAGAACTAGCTTATTTCCTTGTCCATGAATATTTATTGACCTACTTCTATATCATATTCAGAATTTAAAGTATCTCTTCCTAAACCTTCATAATCCTTTCATTATCAGCTTTATAGCTCTACACTTATTTTTGCAAGCTTCTCATAGTTATAGGCTCCTACTTGTCTCTTCTTCCATTAGACTCAGTCTCAACATTACCTATGTTGATATGCAGACATCTAATTTCTTCTTCATGGTTGTAAGACCCTTGAGAATCCTCCATATCTCTAGTTCTCATGTAGGAACTAAAGTCTGTTTTTCAATATCTAATTCTACAAGAATGTGCACGCAATAATTGTTGTTATAATTAAGCATATTGCAAAATATTTATTAATTAGATTACATGTCATTATTCATTTCAAATTATGAATAATATTAATTCACTATTACAATATATGACTCCTTAAATGCATTCTTCTCTGGAACATCTTTCCAACGACTATACCCATACCTCATTCTGAGTTCTAAGTGAAAAGTTACAACATTTGCAAGTTGTAATTTCCACTCTTTTACTGCTACAAAAATCTCTTTTATCACTTCCTGGTAAATTTTATTGCCCAAATCAAAATTATGGGTGAATAGATGTATTATCCTCCTCAATACCTTTCTAGTGACTATTCATTTACTCAAATCCTAGAACCAAGCTGAAAGTTATGGTTCAAAGAAGTCTTGATTATTTTTCCCAATTTATCCATGTATGCTATTGTTATAACAAGATTTGTCTCACCCTATGCAAACTTGCTCAGAAGGCCTTTTCCATTTCCCTATGAAAACTTGAAGTACCTTTTTGTAGTTCCCAGAGATAAAAATTGTATTTTTCCACATATACACGCATTAACAACTATACAGCATGTGTATACGCAGGTTGCACCATTACAGCCCACGTACATTGGGTTTTATGCTCAAAATTAAAAAAAAAGGTGTCGAGTTTCCATGTCATGTCACGGGATCCATGATCCTTGACCTTCCATGTACTGGAAACGTTCCGACTCGGCCCTTTAGTTCCATTTGAAGGCTATAAATGGGCCTTATCCAAGCTATGGAAGAGAGGAGAAGAATTCAACTTTGAGAGAAAAGTTACTCTAGAGAAATTATTCACTTCATGTTGAGTTTGCATCCCTTTGTCCTTTTAAGTTCGAACACATTGTTCAGCCCCCAAGCTCTTCCCTATTTGATGGAGAACCTCATTATCTCTCTTATATGAGCTTGCCTTTGGTGGAGGATTGAAGTGGTGGAGGCCCAGCTGGAAGGGACTTAGTTTCTCGATTCCAAACATGTCGACACGGAAGTTTGTCATTCATACACTTTTGTTGATTACATTTTAATAGAAATACTCTTTTATCGTCCAATTAATGCCTTGCAAATATTTGAATTGCTATTCCATGGGTGTATTTGTTATTAATATTGAGGGATTATGCTATTGAATTTGCTAAATTTATATATTATCACCATATGTTTGTGTATCTTGGTTGTTGAGAACAAGTTGTAGGTGTATTGCTTTCAGTCAAGTGCTCAACGGTGGACTTCATCGAGCATATGGACGAGGTAGGCTCTTTATCTTATATTGTTATCATGTTTGTTTATTTAGCATACTTGAGATTAGAGTTGATTTATGCAGTGATTTCCACCTGTTGTGGTTCACCCCATGCCATAGAGTGATTTTCCTCGTAACAGCTACATGTGTCTTATTTCTCTTCTTGCACATTTTTAAATACCTAGATCCCAAATATAGCTATATGGATGTATTTTATGGCTCATAAGATTTCCACAAACTACTCCTATGCCTCAAATGGATTTTTGAGTAAGGAGTTATGCTCTTTGGAATTTGGTGCCGAAATTTTACCTCAACTACTTTAGTCATAACTTTCTCATGCAAGCTTTGTTTTGCACCCGGAATAGCTCATTAGAAATCTCTCTCTGAGTTCTTTTATTTAAGATGCAAAGATAGAGTGTACCTTTGTACACTCTATTCTTGTGGGTTTTGATTGCCTAAAAACATCATTTGGGAACTCAAAATCACCTCGCAAGTTCATGACCTTCAAAAACCCGAAAAATTATTAAAAAATTGATTGTTTTACTGTTGTAACCGTCTTTTAAATATGAGTCGTTCATTTCAAATAGCATGAAATATAAGCCATTTATCTAAGCTCGATCAAAGATTGACAATTTCTTTTTGTAAATCCAAATTTTCAACTATTCACCGATCATCAACCATCGGTCATTTCTCCTCACAAAACCAAACATTGCCCACAAATCTCACCAATCCCCGATCATCAATGATCAACCACCCCTTTTCTGATGTGGAAACTATGCTGACATGGCATGACACAACATCCTGAGATGTCAACTTTGTTGACATGGCATGACACATTGATGTTGACGTGGCATGACACGTGGATGATGACATCATCATCCTCTTTTCCTTCATTGACGATCAACCACTTCTCTTGAAAGACTTAAAACACTCCGCTAAATTTTTCTATGCCCGATCATAAGCCATTGGCGATCAGATATTTCTCTTGATCAAATGAAAACTCCCCACCAATTGTTTCAATCCTCGATCATTGGCCATCGACGATTGGTGATCCCCTTTGGACACATGAAACCTTCGCCAATCTTCGTCGATCCCCAAATATTGACCATCAGTGAATTTTTTTGGAGAACTTCGACACTTAGAATTTTTTCGACCAAATTAACGATGAATTCAGGTTGTTGATCTACTTATTCAAAAATGATCTCGTCCATTGATATTATCAAACTTCTCCCAAATTTTCATCCATAGACCATCGACCATTGGAGATTTCTTTTGGACGCATGAAATTTTTGAAAAAATCTGTCGATCCCCGACCATCGACGATCAGAGACTTATTTTGGCCGAACCCAAATCTTCTTCAAATTTGTTGATTTGACCCTCAACCATCAACAAATTTTGTAGGGGAACTTCAATACTTAGAATTTTTTTATCAAAATCCAGGTGAATCTAGGCCATTGATCTCCCACTCAAGAAGATCTTAGTCGTCAATCTCCCACTCAAGAAGATCTTGGTCGTTGATTCTACTCCAACCTTGCAATGACCGAAATGAATTCAAACCGTCAATCTATTTCATTTTCCCAACCACTGAAAACAAATCTCGATCGTTGATCTACTCAACCTTTCAATCAACTAAAACCTTACAAATTTTGAAATTTATTTAGGTGAATCTTGGTCATTGATCTCATGATCAAATGCAATCTCAGTCCTTGATTCACTAAACTTCCTACAACTCTACAACAGTCATT
>SNQJ01S0131436.1:0-25845 GCA_010110895.2 Picea sitchensis | reverse complement strand
AGTCTGCAATCAATGTTATTTTATTAATTGTAATTCTTTCTTAATTAAATCTTGCTTAATAATCTTTAATCATTTATCAGTTTAGGGGCGTTACATCCAATGCAAACGATCCAACACCAATCAAACATTCATTGTGACCAATTAAACAATTATTGTGTGTTAAAACTTGTTCATTGTCCTACTTTTAAAATCTTCAACTTTTTTCATTAACACAGTGTATCATCATACTCAGAATCACTATGCCTTTCAACCTTCCTGTTAATAGAATTCTTGTTTCTTTCATTTCTTTTCTTTTCATTTAAACAACATCAAAAAGAACCTACAGTCACATTACTTCAACTCTGTTCAGCATATAAAAATATCAACCACTGCCCATAATTCGTATTTTCCCAAATCAAACATAGACACAAGTATTTTCCTGAGTTGAACGGACTCTTTTAAAACTTGTCTGATTCCATTCTTTTGACAACATTAACAATCAAATTTGCAATGAAACCATACTACAAAACTTGTGCTTTATCCTTGATGGTGCAATAAAAAAAAATGATGCACGATATCTCCATAAACCATACACAGTAAATAGCCAAGTCTCAGTCATCAATTTTCCAACTTGTAATGATCCCGATTGGGACAAATTAAACACACAACAGCCACCAACTTCAATTGATTGTAGGAACACGCAAACCAACGCATAACGAAAAAAGGCATCCCTGTGACTGTACATTACCGTTTACTCCCAATCAACCAATTTAATCAAAAAACGAGTTGGGTTATCGACTCAACTATCACAACAAAAGGAGGCAGCCACTATATACCAAATCTCATTTCCAATTACAACTTTCCAACAACCTGATCAAACAGAGATGAGACAATAATCAAATCCATTGTCAACCAACTTATGACAGTCAACAAGATACATGACAAGAGTGTGACTGGTTGATTTTATCAAAATCGGGCTCTGTAACCATGAATATAAGAAATAATCAAGGGTTCACTCGATCACCAAAACACGGGGAGACTGGAGGTTGACCATATCAACAGTAGGTGGGAAACCTTCGAAACAAGCATGGTGGAACCACAAGATTTTATAACTCTTATCTTGTAAAATAGTGTGACAGTTCAACACTAGGTAGGGTAGGAAATGATGCAGAGGAGCAACGATTTCTCACTGGACTGTAACCAATACCAAGAACGTGCAAAGGCATAACCCTCGCTCTTTTCTCAAGAGCCGAACCAATTTATAACAATGCCAATGGAAATGCAGACCCCATGTACCAACAACCATAAAGCATACTTCTTGGCATAATGGCCACCCCCTAACCAACTATGTTGATGTCAAATCACAAACATAAGCCCACGACCATGTGAAAAACCCACGAACATGGTTCTAGAGGATACACAGTGACCAAAAGGTAGTTCGAAACATACAAAACAACCCCATAGCAACTGAATACAATCGGATATGGTTACCATAACTTTGGGGAGGTGGCCAACAAGGATAAACAGAGTGAAACCCTCCAACAAAATACCCATAAATACTAAAAACAACAAAGATCCATCACAGTTTCCAACACACAGAACAACCAACGAAATCACAACTTCAACCATCAAATTTTCCATTTGCAAACAAATAACCACACAATCATTTCAGAGAAAATACCCACGCGTTTATACAGTTGCTAATCTCAGGAAAACACAAATCAACACATTACTGAGCCATCGTTCTTTTCATATACAGAGAGAATTTCATGGATGGGCGAAAAGAACCATACATGTAACCAATGGATTTAAATATGCGAGTTGGTCGAGTAGTTCCTTCCACCCCTGAATCTCGGAGCTTAACCACATGAAATAATAACCATGCTAGGGTGACAACCCGGTGTGAGAAGTATGGAGTGACATGCATTCACTGCACGTCGCTTCCATCTTCCACCCCATTCAATTTTGTAGTACACGACAGCTAGCCAAAACCATAACATTAATTCCATGCATTGAGACTTGCACATATTTCTTGCCAATTGCTCCACCCCAATCCATATTAACAATTGCCAAAACCATACCATAACATATATCAAATGCGCCCAATATAACTCAATATAAATCGTATAGCTACTAACCATTGCTAGTTAGGACTAACACTAATTCCTTTTAATTTCATTTGCACATAGCATAGCATAGTATAGTATAGTTCCTCTTCTTGGAGTTTTTTCATAAGTCTCTTTCCATTGCTCTTGTTTATTGTTGTTACTAACATGTGCTTTGTGCAGGTAATGAATCATGGTGACAATATCAAATGTAATAACAGTAAATATAAGCCATTCATAACATGGAATTTAGAGCTTAGAATAACGGAATCAACACATAAAATTCATTATCCATCTGCCATTATGTCGCAAACAAAACCATGACTTCATCATCAATCATGTAGAACCCTGTAAGCAGCACCGAAACAGCAGTGTAAAATGTGTGATAAGACTATCTCTAAACCTCCAGTCTACAAGGGGGTCCCACCTACTAGTATTATATATCATTAGCATAATTTAAATAATAGGCTTTAGCAATACTTTGCGGGAGAAATCCTCGTTGCGATTTTTATCGTCAACAAAATGACGAATCCACAGGGAAATATGTTTCCAACAGATTAAGAACTCAGAAATTATGGTCTCGCAAACCAAGAATAGTGGATCAAGAAGGTATAATCAGAATTATTATGCAACAGGGGGAAGTGAGCTGATTTAATGGAAAAATGACTGGGAATTAGGGAATAACTCATGAAAAATGTTAAGTATGAGGGGGTTTATCCCTGTATGCATAATCATTCAACCAGAATTTGCTCTTCACTTCAAGGAGAATTTTTTTTTAATGGAGTTGCTCTTTTAACTCTCAAATGGAAGAATAAATGGAAAGCAGAAGAGGGAGATAACCAATTTCTTTATAAGACAACAGTGAAAGAAGATAACAAATTCAATTATGCTTTCAGGGGGAACATGGTAACAACTGTGTAAGCTTGATTGTTATTGATTAACAATACCTTGCAGGAGTGTCACTGTGGTAGAATTGATCCAACATCTTATTCTTGACCAAAATCAAACTAAAAAGATGAAAAGCAATAAAATTCATGACAGAAATGGAACTGCAAAATTTAAAACAGCAGAAATAAAATGACAGAATTGCAAAAGCAGCATGAAGCTATTGAAAGGCAAGCATAATTAAAACTACGGTAAAAGCAGAATTGAAAAGCAGTGGTGAAAATGAAAACAAAACTAGACTACTAATATACAGAAAATCCAAACAACGTTAAAACTTTTCAAGTTGGTTCCACGTAGTGTTTTAAGTGAGAATCGTTAGTGCTGTAGGAAAACAATTGCTCATGTAAATCTTTTAGAATATAAGAGTTAGTACCTAGGAAAAAAGCGATCTTGAAAGGACCCAGCCATAATTTTTGAAATTTTGAGTGTCTTCCCCTATCAGCATGAGCTAAATCCCATAGCAGTACCTTGTCATTGACTTTAAACTTGACAGTTTTGACACTCTTATTGAAATACTTTTTAACAATCTGTTGTCTCCTTTTTATATTATCCAAGGCAAACATCCTTTGCTCCTCTAAATCTAGGAGTGCATTTATCCTTTATGAAACATCAAAAGAATTTAATTATTCGATCTGCAGCATCAACCTTAAGGAAGAAATTTCTAGCTCAGTAGGTAGGATGGCTTCTTGACCATAAACAAGATGGAAATGAGTGAAACCAGTGCTTACCTTGGCAGAAGTTCGATCAGCCCAAAGGGAGTAAGTGAGGAGAGTGTGCCATTGACAAGGTTTATATTCGATGAGCCTTTTGACGATTCTCACTAGATTCTTGTTGGTAGACTCAGCCTGCCCATTTCCTTGGGGATAATAAGCCGATAAGGTGAAATGTTTAACCCCCAACTTAGCTAAAAATTGGGTCAACTTAGAAGAAATGAAAGTGGGACCATTGGTTGTAATAATTTCCAATGGAAGACTGAATCTAGAAAAGATGTTATTTTCAAGGAAAGAAATCACATGATCATCCGTCGAATGTTTAAGTGGGACAACTTCAGCCCACTTCGTAAAATAGTCTGTGGTTGTCAAAATAAAAAATTGTCCTACTGAAGATGGAGGATTAATAGGACCAATAAAATCTAATCCCCACTTTGAAAAAGGAAAGTCTAGGAGGACATGTTGCAATGGCATGGCTTAAAGGCGTTCTTTCTCAAAAAAAAATTGGCACGTGTCACAAGATCTCAAAAAAACATAAGAGTCATGAAAGATTGAAGGCCAATAGTATCATTTTCTGGTAATCTTGAAAGCAATGGTTTTAGCAGAAAAATGAATTCCTACATGAATGACAGAATTTGAAGAACCATGAGTTTCTTGCAACAGTTTTTGTGTGTCCTCATTATTTACACAGCGAAGCAACACACCATCAACAGATCTTCGAAACAAGAAGTATCCTACAATGATGTATCTTGCGGATTCAAGATGGAGTCTTCTCCTTTGATGAGTGTCTAAGTTGTCTGGACATCTTTGGTTTTGTAAGTAGTAAACTAAATTCTTATACCAGGGATGTTCAGACATAGGGAGGATATGATTATCAATGTAGAATAGTGTTGATAGGGAACTATCACGTTCATCAATTTATTCATTATTCTCAGCATGCTGAGCGAAGTGAAGGGCTAATTCACGCCATTTGATAGTGGTAGAAATCATGATATTCAAATCATGCGCTTGGATCTTGGCAAGCCAATGTGCAAGCTTCCCTGAAAGATAAGTCTGTGAGAGAAAAAACTTGGGACCAGGTAAAGGTACTTTTACCAACGTATTCTTACCTATGATGAAGTGGCGAAACTTTTCAACAGCTTTAAAAAGAGAAAAAGCATGTTTCTCAATAAAAGAATATTTAAATTCATCATCAGACAAACTTTGACTCATGTAAGCCACTAGTTTTTCATTACCTTGGTCATCATTTTGCATAAGGATAGCAGAAACTGCTTCCTCGGTGGCATTAGTATATATCGTGAATTCCTTTTCAAAATCTGGCTTCACCGATACTGGTGTGGAACTTATCGCTTTCTTGATCCCTACAAAAGCATTTTCGACATCATCTGTCCAAGAAAAAGAATGATCTTGCTTAAGCAGGTTATGAATTGGTTTGACCATTACAACAAAATCTGGAACAAACCTACATACAAAATTAATAACACCCATAAAATCTTGAACCTCCTTCTTGGAAGTAGGAGCAGGCAGATTGAGGATAGCAACAATCCTGACAGGATCAATGCTTATTCATGAATCAGAGACAATGTGTCAAAGGAGCTTGCCCTTGGTAACGCCTAAAATGGACTTAGAAGGATTTAGAGAGATTCCAAATTTCCTACATCGCATGAGAACTCTTTTCAGATGACCAAAATGATCTGATCGGTTTTTAGAATACACAGTTAAGTCATCAAGGTAGATCTGAATGATCTTGCCGATCAAATCATCGAAAGCTATTTGCATAGCTCTTTGAAAAGTGGCACTTGCATTAGATAAGACAAAAGGCATATGTTCATAAGAAAAGGTACCCCGACGAGTAATAAAGGTTTTTTTATATTTATCTTCCCTTTTTACCTTGATTTGATTATAACTGGAAAAACCATCAAGTAAGGACATCATCTGTGACCCTGCAACTTGTTGCAAAATCATTTCCATGTTAGGGAGAGGGAGGTGATATTTTATACTAGCCCGATTTAATGCATGAAAATCAACGCATAATCTGATATCACCGGTTGTTTTCCGAATAGAAACCAAATTGGAAACCCATTCATAATATTTGACCGGAAAGATGATTCCAGCTTTCAAGAGTTTTTCCAACTACTTTCGAATAGTTGCTTCCATTGCAGGGTTGATAGGTAATTTTTTTTGCCTAACTAGTTTTATGCCTTCCTTTATGGGAATGGCATATTGTATAAGAGCAGGATTAAAACCACAAAGATCCTCTTAAGACCAAGAAAAAACATCTTGAAATTCACCAAGAAACTTGAAAAACTTCGTTTTCTCTTCATCAAAACATTGGGCACCTATTTTAACATTCTTTGGAGACTCGGGTGTCCCAATGTTCAAGGAGATGGTTTCACCCACCCTCCTTTTCGACTCCTCTTCTTTATGTTTCTCTTTATTGCCTACATCACTCGATGAAAATGAACTCTCTAAAGGAGTCAAGCCTTTAGGAATCTTGTTATCTTCTATGGATATAATTTCCTTGTGCTTATAAGGTTCATTTTGAATGAAAGCGTAGATGCTCTCATCGCTAGGGAAGACCTTCCAGGATTCTATATTGTCAGGGATATGTGGACGATATAGAGATTGAAAAGTACAATCAGGTCTGTGTGGCAGAAGTTGTCAATTAGGAGAGGCTGCAAAAATAACTAACCGATCAGCCATTGAGTTCAATTCCCTCTTAACATGAGTCATGTTGAAAGATAATAGGTTCGAGATAAGTGCCCAAATAGTTTGGGTGTATTATTTCATAAAATTGTTGCTAGCAGAGTATATCTTACGTACAAGGTTCACAACAAGCTCAGAATCTCCAAAAACTGTAAGGTGACCATAACCTAGGTTATAGGCGTTTTCAATGCCTAATAGTAAATATTTGAATTCAATGACATTGTTTGTGCAAGCAAACTCCAACCTATAAGAAAAATTATGAATTTCCCCCACAGGAGAGTACATGATTATGCCAGCTCTGCTACCTTCACTAGAGCATGAACCATCAAAGTGCATGTGCCACATACCATCATCTAAATTGATTTGTTCCAAGGGAATGTTATCCTCCTCGACAAAGATGGAATACACCCCTAGGTCCTCTTCGATATAGTTCACATTAGGTTGTGGGACACTCTCTATGTAAGGTGAAATCCTTCCCTCTCTAAGGACTATAATGTTTTTACCATTCCGAGCAACGGATAAGTGTGTCCCGTCGAGTGAGAGGTATTCACCCGTCAAAGCTTTCCAATCTCTTCAGAATATGATTGAGTAATTTCTTACTGATATATCAATTACCTGAATACTAAGGGTCGTCCTTATTTCAGAGTGTGCGTACAAAACTAGGGTCACATATTTAATCTCACCTATGGTCGTTTGTTATAGACTATTATAACAGAGCATGCTTATGGCATTTTCATTTGTACAAGACAAGCCTATCTCTTCCATAATAATCTTCGACATTACACTTGGGCCCGAACCAGCATCAATGAGGCAACAATGGGCGATTTTATCCATAATCTTTACATAAATATAAAAAGGGGGATTTTTTACAAGGTATCTAAAGTTATGTACACCTACTTTATTTACAGATGAATCCTCTTCATTTACCTCTTCAGAGAGGTTGGCTACAATGGAAGCTTTTCCTTCCATGAATTTTTTTAGATGCCTCTGTTGTTTAGGGACGACAACCATGTCCATAAGGGTTGCATCTTCTTTGATGTTGGCCAACTGATTCAGAATATTGTTATTGTTAGAGGGGAGAGGGGAGGTAATTTCTTGACTAACAGGAACCTTAGGAACATGAACAGTAGCAACTAGTGAGGATGAGCTCGGGCTAGAAGAATTGCAGAGAGGATCATATTTGCCTTTGGGAGCGTAGGAATTGTTCATAGTATTGATGATCATGACATCTCCTGGATCTGCAAAATCTAGGACAATGATGGTATTTTCCGGTATTTTACCAAAGATCTTATCTCTAGCGCTCTTCCTTACCTCACATGTGATTTCCTCATGGTGTTCCTCGCAAAAGTTACTCAAACTTAGAGGCATGATAGCTTTAGGATGAAAATTATTTTCAATTGGATTTCTAAAGGGGGTGCAGAAGAGGATGAAGCTCCAGGGGTGAGAGGGGATACATTTCTCTTTCGCTCATACGCTATCATACAATTATTCATATCTTGTACTAGTTGTAAGAGGGCGGACAGGTCTATCTGTTTAACCGATTCTCCTTGAGGAAGACATGCTCTTTTGAGCTATTCTTCATACTCCAAACATGTATGCAGAGTGGAACTGACGTTATCGATGGCTTTTTCCTCAAGCCTATGAAGATAGGGGGAAGGTAATGCATTATAATAATGCATGAAAGCGGCTTGGTTCTGAGGTCGAATGAGTTCAAGATTTTGATTATATAACCTAGTGAACCGCAAGTTGAAGGACTTGATGGTCTCACTATCTTTATATGTGATGTTATTGTACTCTCATAACTGCTCATCTGGGCTTTTAGATTGCCCATAAGTGGATTTGAACCAATATACTAACTCCTCCCAAGTAGATAGAATCTTAGGAGGAAGGTCAAAGAAATTGGTTGTAGCCTTTCCTTCCAAGGAATTGACAAATAAGCGCATGAAAGTATCATTGTCATTGGATCCTATGTTGTGATAGGCATTAGAAAATTCCACCATGTGTTCATTTGTAGTAACAGTTTTATTTCCCGAAAACCTAGGAAGATGTTCTTTGAATTTAGGAAGTGGACGAGTAGCAGGTGCTAGGTTAAGAGGAGAGGAAACATGCCACGGTGTGGTTGTAGCGTCTTCTTCAAATTGAAAAAGCCCATAATTTTTAATGACTTTGGTGGAGTTTGTGGTAGATTGGACAGGGATATGGTGGCTATATAAGCTACCAATCACTGACAAAGTTGAAGACTGGGAGGAGGAAGCACTTCCAGTGCCACCAGAGCCACCACTAGATGCCATCTTGTGGATGATAGGTAAGGGAGAGAAAGACGAACTGGATGAATCAGACAAGGCTCTCCTTAGAGTACTTTGTTGGGTAGATAACACAACGTTCCTTCTTCCTATTTTAGCAATAGGATTAATTTCAGGTGATAAGCCTATTCTCCTAGAAACATGAGGGTCTAAGGACATGAAAAGAAGGTCAAAGTTGAAGGAAAAAGAAGGTTATTGTTGATTTCTAGGTTGTCTACGTCTAGCTTCCCAACGTTATCGGGCACTAATGTCTCATTCAATTGCTTCCCATGAATGATTAAGCTCAACCCGAGTATTAGCAATGTCTAAAATGGTGTTAAACAAATTCAAAGCAATGTTGGTATGATCTTGAAGACCGGGCTCAATATTGGGCTGCCTTGCAACAGGTACAGTCATTAAGAAACAAAACATTCAAAGAATCAATATCAGAAAAATAGGTGTATTCGATAATAATCAAGCATAAAAATCAACCAGAGAGATATTGAAGATCTCCCCAGTACGGTCGCCAAATAAATGTTGAGGAAAAGATATGAAATGATCTTACTCAATCATTTCCAGACCTTGCTTGTCTATATCAAGATAGAAGGTAATATCACCCTATGTTTATAGCCATCAAAATTTGTATCCTAATTCACAAGTATTGATTACAAGTGCTTAGGCTGTTTTTTTTAAAATGAAAGCTTGCTGAAAAAATCATTATTTATGTAATTTTCTGAATATAATAGATTTTGAAATAAACATAGAGATAGAAGTAAAGACACCAAGTCAATAATCAAAACATATGAGACATAAAGCAATCGTTTATTTCATTCCAATTCATCAAAAAAATCGTTCTCTTTACAAAATTCCCTAAGGAATTTTTGGACCAAAGTCAAACTTAGATGTCCCCGATGAATCATACAAAAGGACTTCTGACAGAAAGTAAAATACTGAAATTTAAAAGCTGGATCAGCTTGCCACAGATTTTTGCCCACTCGAATCTACACAATAGCCTTTGTCAGTCATGAAATTTAATTCACAAACAGACAAGTCTACATAGACTATCAAAGATAGATCAACACCTTTGAAAAACAAGTGTCTGAATGATGTAATTCAACCCTGAATCTTGTTGTCTACAATAGGACCCTGCTATCATAAAAAAGAATTAGGCTTCCAATGAATTAAAGAATGAATGAAAACTGAATGATCTCAACAAAACTCAAAGAGCAAACCTTAGTATGCTTCTCCTTCTATTCTCCTCTTGTTCCTCCTTTTCCTTTTGCCTTTAAGCAATTTGCATTAGATGAAGTAGTTGAACTACTTCTTTAGTTAAGTTAACTAAAACTCAACCAATTTTTTTAGTTAAGGAGGAAAAGTAATAAAATCATAATAAGAGTTTTTAATAAATAATAACTAGTAGTTGGGACCCCTTGTGACTCCCTTTAGTTCTTTAACAATCATAACACAACTAGTTAATCAAACAAAACATCCCTCCTTGTGACTCTCATCATCACTTTCATATTTTGACAATTTATATCAATGATAATTGAAATTATTTTCAAAAATATATTACCATATATCCAAAAAATAGTGTGTTGTCCAAAATTTAAAAAGTCAACTGTTCTCAAAAATCAATAAATAAAAACACTTAAAATCCATACTTGCCACTTTGGGAGGCAATCTTTCCCTTGTTGTTGTTTTCACCCTTTGATCTTTTTGAATTTACCTTAGGCTGTGTGGAGCCTTTAGGCCTAATCTCACTGATCACATGAGACCAATCATCTCTCAACTGCATGCAAAAGGACACGGATTTGGCTAAGTCATTTGAGGGTGAGGAAGGGACAACAATGACTTTTCCTTTGATAGGATCATGGTGGGCCTCGATTTTTAACCTTTTACTTTCATGGGAAGACTGTACTAGTGAGTCGATAGGGGCAACTTGGACAATTTGATTAACATGTGGAGGAGCAAGTAGAGATAAGTTAGGCCATCCACGATGTTGGGAGACTGTCGGGTGGACAATCTCTTGCCATTCGTTGTTTTCAGGGACTTCAGGTTGCAGTGAGACATGAGGAGGCACTGGAATACCAGGGACATGTGGGGCTTGGAAGGGAGGCCTTTGAGGCCTAGGTTGGACCACTCCTTGTCCAATCCAATTAAAAAACCCATCTTGAAATAGCTGGCCTAACTCTTGTGAGTCTCCATCAAAGTGTATAGAGAACCTTGGCCTTATAGGGCCCCTGTGCCAATTTCCTCTTCCTTTGTTACCCCGGCCATGGCTAGCTCTGCTGAAAAATATCATTCTTGTAAGCATTATTGATTAGCAAATAGTTTCTTCAACAACCATACATGACAACTCTTTTAAAATATGAAACAAAGTTTGGCTCAACAACATATCAAACTCATGCAATCCAATCCATACAAATTGCTTAATATTTGTCAATGAGCAGGGGGTGAACAAGGGTTCTGGGATATGTGAGGGATTGTATTGAGCGAAAAAAGTGTTAAAATGAGGGGGAATAGATCATGATTACTGCTCACAAACATCAACAATAAATTGTATCATAAATCAAAAGAATATATCACTATACGATCTTTTTAACTGTCATAATACAGAATTTATCTTAACCATAATTAAATTGTAAGAACAAGGAGTGGATAGTGAATATGGGAAAGCGAGGGGAGTTGTAATGTGTGAAAAGTGAAATAATGGTAGGGAAAAGAATGAATATTGTTCGAAAAATCAATTAAGTAATCCATAAAAACAGTTATGTATCCAATGCAAACGATCCAACACCAATCAAACAATCACTGTGACCAATTAAACAATTACTGTGTGTTAAAACTTGTTCATTGTCCCAAATTTAAAATCTTCAACTTTTTTCATTACCACAGTGTATCATCATACTTAGAATCACTATGCCTTTCAACCTTCATGTTAATAGAATTCTTGTTTCTTTCATTTATTTTCTTTTCATTTAAACAACATCAAAAAGACTATACAGTCACATTTCTTCAACTCTGTTCAACATATAAAAATATCAACCACTGCCCATAATTCGTATTTTCCCAAATTAAACATAGACACAGATCTTTTCCTGAGTTGAACATACTCTTTTAAAACTTGCCTGATTCCATTCGTTTGACAACATTAGCAATTAAATTTGCAATGAAACCATACTACAAAACCCATGCTTCATCCTTGATGGTGCAATAAAAAAAAATGATGCACGATGTCTCCATAAACCATACATAGTAAACAACCAAGTCTCAATCATCAATTTTCCAACTTGTAATGATCTCGATCGGGACAAATTAAACACACAACAACCACCAACTTCAATTGATACTACGTTGTAGGAACACACAGACCAATGCATAACGAAAAGAGGCATCCCTATGACTGTACATTACCGTTTACTCCCAATCAACCAATTTAATCAATAAATGAGTTGGGTTGTCGATTCAACTGTCACAACAAAAGGAGCTAGTGACTCTATACCAATTCTCATTTCCAATTACAACTTTCCAACAACCTGATCAAACAGAAACGAGACAATAATCAAAGCCACTGTCAACCAACTTATGACAGTCAACAAGATACCTGACAAGAGTGCGACTAGTTGAGTTTATCAAAATCGGGCTCTGTAACCATGAATATAAGAAATAATAAAGGGTTCGCTCGGTCACTAAAACACAGGGAGACCGGAGGTCGACCATATCAACAGTAGGTGGGAAACCTTTGAAACAAGCACGGTGGAACCACAAGATTTTATAACTCTTAGCTTGTAAAATAGTGTGACAGTTCAACACTAGGTAGGGCAGGAAATGATGCAGAGGAGCAATGATTTCTCACTTGATATTAACCAATACCAAGAACGTGCAGAAGCATAACCCTCGTGCTTTTCTCAAGAACCGAACCAATTTATAATAATGCCAATGGAAATGCAGACCCCAGGTACCAACAACCATAAATCATACTTCTTGGCATAATGGCCACCCCCTAACCAACGATGTTGATGCCAAATCACAAACATAAGCCCACGAACAGGTGAAAAATCCACAAACATGGCTCTAGAGGATACACAATGACCAAAATATAGTTCGAAACATACACAGAAACCCTAGAGAAAATGAATACAATCGGATATGGTTACCATAACTGTGGGGAGGCGAACAACAAGGCTAAATAGAGCGAAACCCTCCAACAAAATACCCATAACTACTAAAAACAACAGAGAGATATCACAATTTCCAACACATATAACAGCCAACGAAATCACAACTTCAACCATCAAATTTTCCATTTGCAAACGAATAAACACACAGTCATTCCAGAGAAAATACCTATGTGTTTATACAGTTGTTAATATCAGGAAAACACAAATCAACACATTACCGAGTCATCGTTCGTTTCATATACAGAGCGAAGTTCATGGATGGGCGAAAAAAACCATACCTGTAACCAATGGCTTTAAATATGCGAGTTGGTCGAGTAGTTCCTTCCATGCCTGAATCTCGGAGCTTATCCACAACAACCAAATGAAACAATAACCATAATAGGGTGACGACCCAGTGTGCGAAGTATGGAGTGACGTGCATTTACTGCACATCGCTTCCATCTTCCACCCCATTCAATTTCATAGTACACGCCAGCCAGCCAAAATCATAACATTAATTCCATGCCATTAATTCCATGCATTGAAACTTGCACATATCACTTGCCAATTGCGCCACCACAATCCATATTAACCATTGCCAAAACCATACCATAACATATATCAAATGCACCCAATATAACTCAATATAAATCGTATAGCAACTAACCATTGCTAGTTAGGACTAACACTAATTCCTTTTAATTTCATTTGCACATAGCATAGCATAGTATAGTATAGTATAGTTCCTCTTCTTGGATTTTTTTCATAACTCTCTTTCCATTGCTCTTGTTTCTTTTTGTTACTAACATGTGCCTTGTGAAGGTAATGAATCATGGCAACAATATCAAATGTAATAACAGTAAATATAATCCATTCATAACATGGAATTTAGAGCTTAGAATAACAGAATCAACACATAAAATGCATTATCCATCTGCCATTATGTCGCAAACAAAACCAAGACTTGATCATCAATCATGTAGAACCCTGTAAGCAGCACTGAAACAACAGCGTAAAATGTGTGATAAGATTATCTCTGAACCTCCAATCTACAAGGGGGTCCCACCTACTAGTATTATATATCATTAGCATAATTTAAATAATAGGCTTTAGCAATACTTTGCGGGCAAAATCCTCGTTGTGATTTTTTCGTCAACAAGAGTGTTGGTTTTTGTAGCATCGGACGTGTACTTCCACAGAGGCTCAATGTCTAGCCCGTGGAAGTCATCCTTGTAACCTCTTAGTAGACCTTAGGGAGTTCACTTTATGAGCTAAATAATTAAAGTGAATGTTCTTTTGTTAATTAAGTTAAATGCCTAAGTTAATTGAATTAGTAACTTAAGTGAGTGTTTGATTAATTCGTGACCATTAAATCTAAAGTGAAGGTGAGATTATATATCATCATTTGATCACTTTAGAGATATAGGGTTTGATTGATATGGTCAAATCTCAATTTAATAAAAGGAAGCCTAGGTGAGAGGGTGAGACACATTGATGGTACACAAAGAGTGAGTGAGCACTCAGGTGTGTCGGGGGAGGGGTTGAGGAAAGGGTGCAAGGGGGAACTAGGGAGATAGTATCCAAATGGGTTGGGCTATCAGTTGCAGTTGTATTTCATCAGAAAGGCCATTATCCTAGGACAGAAGCCCTAATTTTAGAGAAACAAAATCATCACATAACTAGTTTTCCTGTGAGGGTTTCTCTAGGGCTTTTACTTAAATCTCGTGTGCAAATTTTTTATGGTTTATGTTTTTAATGCTTCCGTTGATTATTTCTTATAACCTAGATGTATTGTGGTTCAATAAATTAGTTTTTCTTGGAATTAACAGTCGTGTGTTAGGTTCCAAAAAATTAATAATCTTCCCCACGTCGAAGGAAAAACAAGTGTGTCAAAAAAAAGGAGAGGTAAAGCTTTCTTTGGGTATTGATATCTCAGATCCTTAGGTCATGGAAATGGAAGAAAAAATGGTGGTCGGCATGGCTCAGGGGCGCAAATTCAACATAAAACTATTTAGGGAATGGGTGGTGTGGTCAACCTATTTGGGTATGACTCCATCGATCCAAAGCTTAGCACGCGGATGTTTCTACTTCAAATTCAAGAATGCATCCAAGGCATAATGGGCACTAAAACGGTCATGGAGTATAGAATCCACACTAATTTTTTTGAAATGCTAAAGCCCCCTTTTTATGCAAGCAATGAGTGTATCAATGTATCCCCTCTATGGGTTTTCTTACCCGGTCTCCCAATGGAATTCTGGACAAAGAAAGTTTTGTGTAATCAGGGAATGCATTGGGATTTTTCATTGATGTGGATATGTCCTTCCTAAAAATGGGAGAGATGGTCTTTGATCAGATTCTGGTATCCTTGGACATTATAAAAGGACTAGTGGAAGAGATGGAACTTGTATTTGGAGGAAAAACTCTTAAGTAGAAGTTGGACTATGAGGGAATTCCATTCTCATGCAGGATATGCCATTAGTATGGCCACATTGAAAACCAATACAATATTCCCTTACATGGTCAGGTGGATGATTCTCGTTCACACATTTCAAGGAAGAGACCAGTATCGATTAGAGAGGGGAACTCTGTGCAGTTAAAGGGTGACCAAAGTAAGGCAGAGGCCACCGGTTTTTCAACTCAAGAAATCAATGTAGTTGAGGCTGACTCTAGGAATTTACTTCCATAGTGCATCTAGGATTCAATTCTACCAGCCGAAAACCAAAATCCCTCTTGCTCGATCAACACTCAAGCTATGGAGGTTTTCCAGGGATCTGATTCAAATTTGGGTAAGGCTTCCATTCCACCTCCTACCATCAATTTTTTAATAAAATATTTATCTCTTTTGGGGAAGAACTGGTCAGGGACTCTTAAAAACCTTTCATTATCTACAGGGGGATAGTTTCCATCTTTTTCACTTGGGAAGGACCCCCCTTTTGCTCTCTTCTCTTTAGCCTCACCTCCAAACCCCTCATCATCTATTATGATCGCTAAAGAATCAAAGTCTTTGATTGACTTGGAAGATAAGGCAATAGCCTATAAACTGAGGAATCACACCATTGCTTCCACCATACCAACTTCCCAGAGGGCAACGAGGTTGGGCCCAAATCCCACTAAAATCACAGGGGGTGCAAGGAGAGGGAGAAAATCAAACATTTCAAAAGCCCAGAAAAGGGAAATGGTAGACATGGCAGCATAAAAACAATTATCCATTCAAGGGGCACTTAGAGCATTGTCAGCACCAGGAGGGGTTTCCTCATGAAACTCCTCTCTTTCAACTGCAGGGGTGTGGCGAGACCGTCTAAAAAATCCTCCCTAAAAAGGTTGATTGAGTCCAATCATCATGACATTATTTTTCTCGAAGAAACTTTGGGGGCTGGACTGGAAGTGACTATCTTGTTGGAAAAGTTATTCACAAACTGGAATTTCACAAGTATGGATGCCTATGGGCAATCTAGTGGTCTTGCTCTAGGATGGAACCCCAAAACGATCAAAATAATTAATACCTGGGGCTTTGAATCAGGTCTTGGGGTAGAAATCATCTCACTGGACTTGGGATTGAAACTCTCAATTCTCAACATATATGGGCCTTATCTGGACCGAATAAACTTATGGGAATCCCTGCTAAACAAAATTTCCATGACTTATGAAGCTCTTATATTGGGTGGGGAATTAAATTTTTCATTGGGGCAATGGAAGTCTGGGGCCCTACAACGAGGTCAGATTCTCTATCAGACTTTTTCCTACATTCCTTGGTGGAAAAAGGTTTGGTAGATTTATCCCTGGAAAAACTCAGACCTAGCTGGAGAAATAAGAGGGTGGGAGCTAACAGAATCCCAAAAATAATTGACCATTTCTTTGTCTCAAATAAGCTCCTAGATATGCCAATTCAAGCGAGACAATGGGTAGGAAATAGAGTAGACTTAGATCATTTTCCCATCTTCTTAGAAGTAATCAGGGAGTTGAAAAAACCAACCAACCCTTTCAAGTTCAACTCGACCTGGATAAAGGAGGATAGTTTCATTGATTTAGTAACGCAAAATTGTGTGCTCTATGATCCTGGATGCAGGGAAGTGGCTACAATTCAATTTGCATGCAATATAAAAAAAGGTAAAAAGAGCCACAATAACCCGGGCATATCAAAAGAGGAAACGAGAAGAAGAGGAACTTGTAAATATTGAAGAAGCCCTCGAAAACATATATGAATATGAAGACGAAGGTTACTCATTGTTAGAATCCAAAGAGGCCCTACTCCAGTTGGAGAAGAAAAAAAGGCAACTCCTGGAGACAAAAGAAGAGGAGTGGCGACTCAAGAGTCGTGCCATATGGTTGGAAAGTGGTGACGAAAATACAAAGTTCTTTCAGGCAAATGAAAAAGGTAGAAAGATATCTAACATCATATGGAGCCTTTTAGAGAATGAAGGAAATGTGGCCTCTTCCTTTGAAGATATAGCCCAGCTTGGAAAGAGACATTTTCAATCTCTCTTCAAGGCGGATAATCACACTATTATTGCAGATATAGTTAGAATGGATGGTTTCTTTCTAGGTTTTGTAAACGAGGAAGATAATCAAGCTCTAATGGAGGAAGTCATGTTAGGATATTTAGACACTTAGGAGTTAGTTAAGATCTACTTGGTCTAATGTGTCGTTAGGTAAAAATGTGTTTCTTAGTGTGTTTCTTTAGTATGCATTAGTATGCATTTGTCGTTAGGAAATCTGACGGTCAATATATGTTCTCGACATAGAGTGATCCGACGGTTCATATTCTCCTCGATCTTAACAGCTACAATGATCCGTGGCTTAACACGTGATTGGTCCATGATATCTATTTAAATAGTATGGAGGGTCATTTTCCGATGATCGATTGTGATAAACTCTCTTGTAAAATCTCTCTGTAATTTTTTTCTTTTGCATTAATAAATTGCTCCAAGTGGTCGCGTTGGCTGGGGTCGTGGATGTTTCCCCGTAGGGATTTTACCACGTCAAAACATCGGTGTGTTGATCTTTGATCTGGTTGTGTGAGTGGTTATTGAATGTGTTCTTCCTATGTTGGAATACATGTGTTGTCGAACATGGTATTAGAGCTTGTTTGAAGACCCGCTCCCGTTGTAGATCAAGATCATGAAGCCGAGTTGCCTCATCTCTGGTTTATAACATTTCCATACATTTTTGGGATGAGAGGATTGTTCCATTGCATATAGAGCACTCATTTCAGTTAGGAACTCTTTTCGTTTCACTTGAAAAGGTTTTTGTTTTCCCAAGATACAACCATTTCAGTCAAATCCGAAGGTATAAAGCCTGAATACACCCTTTTTAAATTTTTGCAGAGTATTATTTCATTTTTATTTCAGTTTTATATTGTTTTTTTCTGGGTTGCTACTCTTTTAGATCTATGTATTCTCTTTTCTCTGCACCCTGTGCAATCTCGGAAAATCAGAAACAGATAGAAAAAGGTGCATTTTCTAGGTAAGCTAACCAGGATCTAACCCTTGTTGTCATCGAGAAGATAAAAAAATTTCTTGTGAAAAGAGTTTTTTTTTAACACGCTATCCAAGGCCTTCTTCCACAACAAAATCACCCCCAATCCTCCTTTCTAAACAATACAATATGTTTTGCTAGCTCACTTAGTTAAAAGTTGTCTTATTAAGTAAGAGGTCTTGAGTTCAAGTCTCTTTTTTGTTAAATTTTTGAAAAAGTTCATGCATCTATTGTAAAGCGCATTTCACTTCAAGTATAAAAGTGAATCACTATAAATAGCTTTAATATTTTATTTTAAATTTGTTTATTTTGCATACAACTTTCGTTTATAAAGTAACTTCATTGTAAAAGTGATCTCCGCTTCTTTTTATAAAAGTGGGTCACTTCATAAAGCAACATATTTGTAAAAGTGAGGGCATAACTTTCACATTCGAAGTCCGTTTTCAGTGCCGCTTTTTTTAAAACCGCACAATTTTTCGATATCTTTCCATCCACCTCATCAGTTTCAGTTTTTTAAATCCATATTATCTACATATTTAATATGGCTTCTTCTAGTGATCATTTGCTTACCACCACTAACTAATTCCAATGGAAATCCCATATGGAGGATTTATTAAGAAGTAAAGGCATGTACCAAATTACCTTGGGAAAGAAAAAAGAACCCCCTTATGATGAAAAAAAATTCAAATGGGCTAATAGGAATGAAAAATCACGTGGACTGATTGAAATGTCCATCTCTCATAATTTAAGGTTCCACCTTCAAGAAATTGATGACCCCGATGAAGCTTGGGAAAAGATTGAATTTGTGTTTCGTAAACACAATATTATTCGAGTACATCCGTTATAAAATCATATATTGACTTTAAGTCCAAATGATTTTTCTTGCATTGAAGACTATCTATCTAAGTTTAAAACACTTAGAATTTTATGTGAAGAGTGTATCATAAAGATGGAGGAAGAGTGTTGCATCTATATTATTATTTCTAAGCTAGGTAGTGCATATTATGTGTTTGTATCTACCTTTTATGCCACGAGAGAGACTCTAGGGAAAGATTATAAAAAACCCACTCTTGAGTCATTTTGCGATGCTTTGATTAGAGAGCAAGATAAACTTGTACAACTTGGAGTGATCGACACAACAGGTGCCTCCAACAAAGCCTTAGTCGCCCAGCAGAAAGATAAACCCAAGAATCCCAAGAAGCAATATCCTAATCACAAAAACAAGAAAAACAAGGGTCCCAAACCCACTAAGACAACTTCAGCTCCTAATGGTGAAAAAGGAGCAAATTCTAAAAATAAGAAGCCTAACAAACATTGCAACTTTTGTGGGAAAGATGGTCATGACAAGTCCAAATGTTTCAATAAGATGGCATCTTTAGAAGCAACGATGAAGAAGCACAACATCAATATCAATTCTACTTCTTCTTCTTCTTCTTCTCATGGACATGCACTTTTTTCTTCTGGTTTCTCCTTCAATGCAACTTCTACTTCTTCTTCTGATGAGTGGCTTATTGATTTTGGAGAATCTTATCATATGGCTAAGGATAAAACCATATTTTCTGCTCTAAATGAATGTCACACCAAGAAAATATTTGTTGGTGATGACAGATCTCTTATTGTTGTAGGATCTGGAACAATTCAAGTAGATAATGGTCATTTCAATGATGTACTATGTGTTCCAAGTATTTCTTGTAACCTTCTATCAATATATCAAATCACTCATTCAGGTGAAGGTAAAACCGTAGAGTTTTCACCTCACCAGGTTGTAATCAAGGATCTAAAATATCCTAAGCATATTCTTGCAACTGGAATTGTTGATGATATTACCACGTTGTACAAGTTTGACAACTTTGGGTCATCATCTTTTCCCTCAGTTTTTGTTGCTCATAGCGATGACTTGAGAAAACTTTGGCATGCATGGTTTGGTCATCTAAACTATCGCTCATTGCATCAACTATATAATCAACATATGGTGACTGGTCTTCCTCTTGTTTCATGCAGAGATGGTGTTTTTTCCGGTTGTGTTCTCGGAAAACATCATCGGGACAATTTTGACAAACGTGCCTCTTGGCACACATCTGGCCCTTTGCAGTTTATTCATAGTGACTTGTGTGGTCCACTTTCTTCTCCTTCTTTTTCTGGGTGCAAGTATTTCTTAAATTTCATTGATGACTTTTCCAGATGTACTTGGGTTTACTTCTTGCATGCTTCCCTTTCTTTCATGCAGAGCGAGGATTGTGACATGGATGTCCTTTGTCACCCCTTCTCTTTCTATTAGTTGCAGAAGGTCTCAACCGTGCTTTGACAGATGCAAAATCTAGTGAGTTGCTTTACTGTGTTGAAATTACCCTTGCCTTATCCTTAACATACCTCCTCTTCGTGGATGATGTTCTCCTTTTCTGTAATGGGCATCGAGGGAATGCAGAAAATTTATCCAGGATTATGGACCTCTTTAGCAGAGCAACATGTATGCAAATAAATGTAAGGAAATCCACTCTCTTAGTCAATAACATGGAGGTGAAGGAGTTGTCCTTCTACGAAACCCTCTTTCCTTATGAAGTAAGGGATTTTGATCTAGGAATGAAATATTTAGGGTTCCAACTAAAGCCAAATTTCTATTTGAAATCAGATTGGTTTTGGCTTTTAGCTAAGTTGGAAAAACGACTCAAAGCTTGGAGCTACAAGTGGCTCTCTTGAGCAGGATGAATGGTGCTTGTAAAATCAATACTAGAAGCCATACTTGTCTACTGGATGTCATTAGCATGGATACCAAAAGGGGTGCTAGAAAAATTAAAAGAATTTGCTTTAAATTCTTATGGGATGGTTCCAAGGAAAACTTTATGTTGCCTTGGGTAAAGTGGGATTCATTGGAAATCCCTAAAGCATTAGGAGGTTGGGGCCTAAAAAACATATTCCTATTTTCAAAAGCTTTGGCAACAAAATTTGTTTGGAGATTGATATCAACATAAAGCTTGTGGAAAAAAGTAGCCATTCAAAAATATATTCACCCGAAATCAATGGTCAATTGGATTAGAAATCCCCTAAAAAAGAGATCCATATGCTCCATCATTTGGAAGGAGATTATCAACTCCTTTGATGTTGTAGGAGATGGGCTTGCCTGGCACACAGGAAATGGTCAAAATGTCCACATTGGAGCGAACCCTTTATTTGGAAACAAAAACAAACACATTCTTTCACCAGATCTAACCCAACTATTACACACTCAAGGTTTTTTCCACTTAAATCAGATTGCAGATCCGGTTCGAACCACTATTTGGAGCCAAGAGTGGATAGAGCCTGCTCATTTGGGTTTGGAGGGAGATCTGCTGACTGAGTGGGAAAATTGTATCTTTGCTCTCAAGACGATCCATATCCGCATTGTGGACAAAGAAGTTGAACTAATCTGGAAACATGCATTGCTTGGTATATATACTCCAAAACTGGGTTATATATAACAAAATATAGAAATATTACTTCGGGATCCTATTTGGTGGTGGAAGGGCCTATGGAAAATTTGTTTTCCACTCAAATCCAGGCTATTCATGTGGTGCCTGATAGTTAAAAAAGTCCCAACTTGGGATAAAATGAAGAACAAGCAAATAGAAGGGTCGGGCTGGTGTGCCTTATGTAATTCAAAAAATGAAACAACAATACATCTATTCCTTCTTTTCCCTTTTGTAAAACAGATTTGGCAAGAATGCTTAGCTAGGTTGGGACAGGTTTGTCAGTGGATTGGACCTTCAATGGAGGAAGCATGGAAAGGATGGGTGACAAATGTATTTTTCCATAGCATAAAAGTGTTGTTGTTAATAATATGTTGGGGTGCTTAGATTACAATAAACACGACCATATTTCAATATAAATCCACAACACATGACATTATTGTAGCCCGAGGACTTAGTATTCTATCTCACTTTCCTCAGGAAAAAGATTCGAGTCAGATAAGAGACATACAAGATTGTCCAATAGACTCCTCTAGGCCATGGACATATTTTGATGGAGCTTTGTAGGAAAGTAATCAATCCCATGGAGGAGGAGCTTTACTATACCTTTCTGACTCTCACTACTACAAGTTAAAAATGGGTCTTGGTAAAGGAACAAATAACTATGCTGAGCTAATGTCCTTAAAATTACTTTTACTCTTTGCGGGTGAAAAAGAGGTGAAGTCGATTCAGATCTTCAGGGACTCTATGACAATAAAAAATTGGGCCATAAAATCTTAGAAATGTCACAACTTACAGCTCCACCATATTTTAGAATATGTCTACAGAATTTTGGATACCTTTAACACATTTTATGTGTGGCATTTCTACAGGGAGCACAACATGGAGGCGTATGCACTATCTAAAACAGACATTCAACTAGGTTTTGGGAAATGGTTGATCACAGAGGTCACAGATGGTGATCATTTTGAATTTTATCACAAGCCTTTTATTGAAGTCACATCGCACACGGAAGACACTTTTTTATTTCTATATTGTATATATTTCAGTTTCGGTCCTCGCAGTCTTTTCCTGATTGGTGTATATTTGAACCAATCTACTGGTAGTTATGGGCGTGTATTTATTTCAGTTCTTTGGGGGTCATTATACTGAAAACACTTATGATGGTTTTGTATATGGGGACTATGGATGAGGATTATTTTTTCTTCATGCACCCCTCAACACAACAAAATACACGGTCACAAGCATTTCTATAGAATGTAAATTTCTTTTCTCTCAGGNNAGTTTTTAAATAATTATTAAAATATTATTTCTTCTATTGTTAAGTAATTTTTATTTTTTTGTGAATAAAAAAGGGAGAATCCTATTAAAACTTTTCAAATACAAAAAAGCACATAGCAACAGTTTGCCAACTGTTCCGCCGAGTTAGCGGAAACCAAGACAGATGGAAGACTGTGATGTCCATGTCCTTGTCAAATTGGCGGTCCGCCATCAGCCCTGCCAAACAAAAACCAGGGCAGGTGGCAGACTTAAGTCTTTACACCATTGTTCAGAGCAGCCATGAAAACTAAACTGGAAGTAAAACTGGACATTGAACTGTAAATTAAACAATCATCTAAGCATGAAATTGAAACTGCATTGAAGTATCGCAAGGAACTGGACTGAACTCCAATCCACAAAATTACCTGTTAGCATCGGAGGTTGCATCACTGGGGTCACTATTGAGAAGCCCATTCCGAGTCTGGAGCACAAAAGGCTTGGCGCATGTCGGGCATTTCTGGCTGGCTGGTGCATTTGAGTATGCCTCATATAACATATCAATACGTTGGTGCATGAGGATGTCGCGGTGAATCTGATCCACCATCTGGCTTTGAAGCTCGAACACTAGCGCAAGTTGATCTGGATGGAAGAATGACAGGGGGTCTTGCCATGGTTCTAGGATTGTCGTAATAAGTGGTGGCACTAGGACCGAGCCACCCTCCTCCGCCAAACTACCGACTGCCTTGCCTGTAGCCTCCTGTGCTCCTTTGTCCTTCGCCATCCTGAATCTCTCCTTCGTCCCGTGCTCCTCAACTTCCTCTACTGCGCTTGAAATTTTGAAATCACCTGGAAGCATAGTGTCCTTGGGGTTAAGGTGGAGGAATTCCTCAGGGAATTCCTCCTCAACTATGCAAGTGTAAGCCTCCTTTGCCACCTGCACATGCCTGTCTATGTCTGGCGCACTAGCTCCTGCTAGAAATTGGCTTGGGGCTGCCAATTATCTGGCACAATGAAGAGGAGGGATTCCAGAGGGAACTGAATTGGTTCCTCTAGAGTCACCTCCTCCACATATGCCATTGGAGGCATCCTAACCTTATCCCCGCGCTGAGTGCGGGCTATGGATAATGCATGCTCTACTTGTTGCCTCCTCCTCTGTCGTGCGGCGAAGCTGTGCCAGACAGGGCTGCGGCGTGGCCTGCCTCTTTTCCTCGGCATGGAGGAGCAATGGAGGGTGCTAATGCGTAACGTGAGCATGCTGGAAATCCTTTGGTAGATGCACCAGAACTCAGAGCTGTTGGCCTCATGTGAAGCTAAGGTGAAATGGCCCCAATCCTTGCTTTTCCAGATAAGAACACCGAGGATCGACATGACTGCTACCACCAACATCTTCCATCCATTGAATCTCATGACCGTTGTTTTGCTCACGCAAGGGAACAATCCTTCACCTCTTGACGAGCAATAATGTCGATCTCCCATTTAATGGTGAGGGCAGGAGAGCCAACCTACCATATTAATGATTGGGCTCTGGCCTGTGCTACGTGACCGCTCTATGCTTCGTGGCACACCATCCAAGACTATTGTTAAATAAATTAAAATAATAATAATATTATTATATTTTTTTAATGTTTATATATCAATAATATATATGTTTTATTGTGGTTTTGTAGTTAAAATGGAGTATTGTTATAACCAAATTTTAATGAATATATAACCTATGTTTGTATAAAGAAAAGATGTTTGATTTTTAAAAATTGATTTCCCTTTATCATTTAAAAAGTTTAATACACATCTTACAAACTAAATTAATTTAAAATAACATTTACATATATAAAAATATATCTAAATCAACAAAATAATTAGACATTATATAATTAAATTAATTTAAAAAAACTTTAATAAAATAACATTTACATATTTAAAAAAATATCTTAATCAATAGTCATTATAACTTCTTTAACTTCATTGCCACCACAATGCATCTCGTTTCGTAATGATCCCCCCAAAAAACTTCTCAATAAAAAATCATTCAAAAAATTCTAATTATTATAGGTAAGTTTTTAGTTTTGTTCATTCAAAAAATTCTAATTATTATATATAAAGTTTTTAGTTTTTGTTTATTTGAATGTTTTTAAAAATTATACGTAAAGTTTTTAGTTTATGTTTATTTGAATGTTTTTTATAAATTGTTTCACATAGAAGACTATGTAGTAAATTGTTTGTTTTTTTTGTTTTTTTTTAATTAGAGTTTATATTAATTTTTATAAAAAAATACAATTGTCTGTGATGTAATTATCTGCATGGCAGTGGTGTTTTTGTGGGAAACTATCGTTGTTAAGTGTCCAAGTTTAAAGATGACAACGATGTTTATATGGGAAACCACCGTTGCCAAGTGTCATGTAAATAGATGTGAGCTATGCTACGAGGCCATGCAGGGTCAAAATACTCACAGAGCCAAGTGTCATGCAAAAGGAGGTAAGCTATGTTGTGAGGCCATGCAGGGCTAAAATACTAACAGTGTTGAACCGAGAAATAGAAAGCATTAGAAACCTGGTCCTAGTCTCGGCTCGATGTAACCTTATGCCACCTGTGCTTTTCCTTTGTCGCGGTCAGCCATGGCCTGTCGAAGATCTTGGAGAAAATCCATCAGGGTGTCCACTCTGTGCCAACGGTCGGCTTCCCTGTCCTGTGTGTCGTGCACAACCATTTTGATGTCCTCTGGGTCTTTTTTAATGTTACTCAGGGTATGCAAGAGCTCAGTTCGATCTTCACACTTGTCACAG
>SNQJ01S0131429.1:22995-48841 GCA_010110895.2 Picea sitchensis | reverse complement strand
ATAGAAATATGATTTCCATCTCTTTTCAGTTAGATTACAGTCTCTGTTCCTTTCCATAGATGGAGTAATTTGCCTTTTTCTTTTCAGTTATTCTGATTCATAATGATAGCAATTCTTGCAAGTCTTTATCTAGATTCAATTACTGCTCTTAGAATGAATTCAATATATTAGCTAGTTCCTTTCCTTTTGCATAGCTTTATATTTCAATCCCTAGAATCTTTAATGAATGTTTGAGGAACTTGATTGTTGACAAACTCAGATCTGCTTTCTCTACATGATTGTAGCCTCTATAAGCTATCTGCATAGACTTTGCTGATATTCTTTGAGATAAAAGATGAATCCTCGGGTTGATAAATTAATGTTAAACTAAGGTTGTTTTTAGACATATTTAGAGCTCAACAAGTGGGTCAAGGGTTCGCCACCTAGGTCGTTACGGAGGACAAAGATTCAACAGATGCTTCTGAAGGTGAGTTTTCTGAGCTAGAGGTTCCTGCTAATTCTGATATATTTGAAAGTGGTTGTTTACTTGATTCGTGACCTATAAGATGGACCTGGGTAAGCCTAAAATTGGGAATTGGATAAGTTCTTTTGGTGCCACTATATCAGAATGGAGAAAATTAGTATATCCGTTGAAGGGCAGGAGGAGTTCAATTTTCATAATTGGGTTTATCTTAAATCTTCTAGTCTATTCATTATTTTTGGGCTTCAATTATCCCAACAAGATGGTGATGAATCCAATGGATCACAGACATTCTTGGTTCCTTTCTGTGTTTATATATTCATTTGGGTCTAATTCATTCTTTAAATTCATTTTTCCCGATTCAAAATCTTCTGTTGAGGAAACTGATGAGTCGGTGATCGATAATGTTGACCAAATGCCTGACATAAGGGAAAATGGCACATAGGGAATCATTAACAATGTTTCTATTCCTCTTATTGATAATGCAGGCCGAAATCTTGATTCTTTAAAAATCACTTCCGACCATTGCATTAGCCTATGTTTCTAGCTGCAGTGTAAGTAAAAGAAAAAATTCAACAAGGTCATAAAAAAGGTGATTTATTGAGCTTATCAGCATGGGCTCAACTATGAAGGACGTCCAGTCAAAAGAGGAGCTTGATGGCATACTCAAGGAAGGAGGAGGTCTTCCTGCCTTATTGCATTTTTTTGGGCAGAATGGTGCGAGACATCCAAGCAGATGGATCAATGTTTCTTCCATCTTTGCACAGATACCCCTCATGCTAAGTTTCTTAGGGTTGGTTGAAGTTGAACAACAACTGAAGATTTTAGAGGCATTCTCAGTATCGACAGTACCATATTTCATCTTTTTTAAGGTGATTTGAGTAGTATAAGAACACATTTATTCTATTTCTTTCTTTCTTGAGGATGCAAGGATTAGTGTTGTTGGAGTTTAACTTCTTACAGAAACAATCCATACCGCAGAGTATCAGATATTTCTTAGATCAGTTTGGCACAAGTTTTGGCTGATAGTATTATAACCCAAGGCATTCATTGCCTGTTGTGGCCATTGGTAAACCCTAGATTGCAAAATAGACATATATTTTCTACGCCTTGCCCCATATGTGTGTACAAATTATAGCTAGAGATGGGCGGATTCTTGACTAGTGTTAATTTCATGCCATTTTTGGGATGTGAAAAATATCTTTCAGCACCTTCGCTTGCTTGCAAGGTGAACCTTGGATACAAACCATTCAAAGGTATTCTCATTTTTTTCCCTCTCATCATTTAGGTTTACTAAATTGGAATTTTAGTATGGCCTTTAGGACTGCATCATTTTGTCAGTCTGGAGCCTGTGTGGTAAGATTAGTTGCAAGATGTCCACAAATGATTGTGCAAAACCCTGTTTGATTGTCAAACTGAAGCCTGCAATGGAGTAAATTTCAGAGACCAGTATTGTCCGGTTGTCTTGTGTT
Source organism: Picea sitchensis (assembly GCA_010110895.2). NCBI lineage: Eukaryota > Viridiplantae > Streptophyta > Pinopsida > Pinales > Pinaceae > Picea > Picea sitchensis. The sequence goes on along the minus strand of SNQJ01S0131429.1, from coordinate 46,909 downwards.
TTCCCATTTAAAATAAAAAAAATTATTTGGTTAAAAGTTCAGATATGCACATACTTATTTCCTGTTGGCTTCATATAAATATGTCCTATTACTACTCTTAATCAAATCGTCAACTAAGGGATACAATTGAAATTCTGGCCTAAAATATTATATTTTACTTAATACTAAGGTTTTATGATCATATTAATCCTTTTTGTTGTTAATCTTGTTTGCAATTATTTCAGAACCTGGATTATAGTTTTCTTTTTCCTTGGAATACAATTCATCCCGCCTGTAACAACAAAAATTGGATTGCACATGAAAAAGACAAAATCTCAATGCTTTGGGTGGTCAAGCCCGGGTTTCAGTTTTGAAACTGGGCTTTGGTACCATATGTAGATCCTAGTTATTTTTGTGGACTCAAAATAAATAAAAGTTTTCTAAAATCTTCTACTAAATTTAGTTTATAATTTCTTTCATTTTTTTCTTATACCATAAATAAATAACAACACCATATTGATGATAACAACATAATGAGAATAACAAAAATATCATAATAACAATAACATAGCAACATATTAATGATAACAACATAATAATTTCAACAGTATAATGAAAACAACATTATAATACATACCTCCACCTTTAGGTTGGTTATCTAGTCCCTTTTCTATTTGATCTTGTTCTTGTTCTTCCCTGGACTGAATATTAACCTCCCAGCCAACTAGGAACAACCTCTTCAGAGCCCTAGCTCCAAGAATCCTTGCGGTTTATTGGCCCCTGAGCCCAAAATTTCCAGAAACATCAATGCCCTATGAGAGTTCCCCCAAGAAAAATAATTCTCCCATTTCCTGATCCTCCTCTCCCACATAGAAATTCAGAAATCCTCAAACAAAAAATAAGATCCTCTTCCAAGTCCTTCCCTTCTTTCTTATCCTCCTCTCTCAAATCCCCCTCATTAATTCCCAACAACCTTATGCCCCCATTAATTACTTCACCCACATTTTAATAATAAAATAATAAAAGACTCATTAATATATTTTAGTAATTAATTAAATTTAAATTAAAAACTATGATAAAATTAATCAATTTGGATTGTTACAAGGACCAATATGAATCTACTCTAGTCATTCATGTTGAAGTGTCCAATTCCCTAGATGAAACATATTCCTATATTTGCAATCCCTCATAAGTACAACCAAAGATATTTACACCACAAAAGCTCAAAGTGGTAGATGAGCGCATCCAACTCTTGGAATATCATAATACAACATTATGCATGCATATTAAACAAATAATGATGGAGGATACAAATCTATAGAATAAGGTTTCAACAACCCAAACAGTCATCTACGATGGCCTAAATAGATTGAAGGAATTTTTGGGGCTGGTCGAATACAACATTACCCTATGGAACGATTTGCAAACTCCCTCAAAAGTGAGTTCTATCAATGACATAGTTCACACACCAAATAATGATGTTGCACAACAAAAGAGTAGATCGGATTCTCTACCTCTTGACGAGTGCCAAGATGGAATGGAAACTAGTTTGACCAAAACTAAGGAGATTATTTTTGTTCGAGTTGAGTTAATCATTGTTGCGACTTATAAGGAATTAATACTTTATATGCATCTAACATACATGAAGTTTATTGTTTCCCCCTTGGTCGAAAGGATGGAAACAATGGAGCTAACAAACCCTAAGGTCATAATAGTCGATGCAAATGGGATTGTTAAAATCACCTACGAACTTCATGCTAACCTCAATGAGATTGATAACGAATTCAAGGAGTTTGTTTGAGAACTCATGAATATGGTTTTTTCTATCATATAAGTCACTCCATGAGGAAGTTGGATTAAGTATGAGCCAAATAATAGTGGTGGGTTCCTTTTGACACCAAATGTTTGGGTAAATATCACATGTGCACACAAAAGTGGTTGTGCACAGCTATTCAATTTTTGTGTGCACTCAAGAAATAGTGTAGTGGGTGAAAGAAGATGTGCACACTAGTTTAGGTTTTGATAATGCATGCTATTACAATTTCTACAAATGCATATCAATCTGAGTTTTTGTGATGTGCATTAGAAATAAAAAGAGACAAATGCATGTCAAAATAATGAAAACAATCTTCAGGAAATATCCGTGAATGGTCACTTTAGGAAGAACGAGAGATCATGGAAGAGTAGGGAGATGAGATGGAATGGTGCTTAATATGGCCATGACTCCAAGGAATCTACGTGGAATGCATGTGGGTGACAAAAAGATGCAGGACTAGAAGTTAGAGGAGCGAGTAGGGTAGAACAAAAAGTGACTAAGGGTTAGAGCCAAGAAGCAAATAAAAGGGAGAAATAGAAACAGAAAGAGAGTTACTCGGTTGGTTAGTTGATTGTTGATGATGTGGTTATGGTTGTTGTCAATGTCCATGAGATTTCTTTGAGCCTATTCTTTTTAATTTCTTTGGTTGTGAGTTTGGTCTTTCATATCTATAGATTCTAAAGAACATGCATGGCGCTATGTAATGAAATACTGAGAAAATGTATAAGAGAGTAGGGATTTGTTTTTGTCAATTGATGAGTTTATTAATGTATGCATGTAATTGGTTGAGCGAAGATAATAAAGTTGTAGTGATTTATGTTGCATATTTTTTTATTCACGTGCCAAATGAATGTTTTTGTTAATGTTGCATGTTGTTAGTTGTTGAGTACAATTCCATGGAAAGTATGAATGATGAGTTGAATGGATTCCTTTGTAATTAACTCTTCATCACTTACACAAGACCAGATAGTCTTTGTGATCCTCATGGAATCTTGGGAGAGACCTTCTTCAGTCTTGGTTGAGGATTGATATGGTAAATTCTTGGGGTTTTTTTGGTCAAATATGGATGAACCTTGCGTCATCAACTCCTCGACATTAAGAAGGATGCACAAAAGTGTAAAATGGCCCAACAAATAGGGTTTAATTCGTGTTCATGGTATCATTGACATGAAATTCCATGTGTGAGGTTCATATCCATGAGAAACATTTTGGAGGGAGTGCTCGGTGGATTGAGTTACCATTTCTTTTGCATTGTTTCTTTCCACCCTTATCCTTTTCTTTTGATATTCATGAATTTCTTTGTAAGACACTTTTTAGGTTTAAGAATTTATTTTAAAAGGATTCAATTAAGTTCTTTTAATTTGATACATATTAAGTGCATTTGGATTTAGCACTATGGCCTCATAATAAGGGGCTATAGATCAAGATGATCTTTGGATTTTGACTTATCATTTGTATCCCATTTCATTTTCCATTCTTTACCAACTACATCAACCTCGATAATTCAAGCCCCTTCTTTTCATAGGAGGATGAAGGTATGAACCCTTTTGGGATACATGTAACAACCACTTCCAAAATATAGGACAACGGGAGGAATCAAGATGAAAAATGTCAAATATGGAAAGGAATGTTACATTACCCCTATCAAGGGCTACAAAAGTACTCGTGTTCCCTAAGAGTGTGATCCATATTATTTTTTAGAATAAAATGAAGGAAGAGATACAAATATATTGTGAAATACAGATAAATATTGCAATAAACATAGAGATACAGTAATACACAATTTCTATTAATGAATGAAATGTACAAAAGTGTAGAAATACAAAGTGAAAGACTCGCTATAATGGTGGCATATTTTCTATGAGAAGAGATGTGATGGATACACTCATTCAAAAGAAGATTATTTTTATTACAATGAGGCTCTAAAGGCCTTTTTAACATATAAAGAATCCAAAATCCTAACTCTGGAAGATGAAAATCCAATCGTTATGTGGACCCCATTTTTGGGTAGTTTGGTATATCAACCTCCCAGGGGCATAACTTTGGCATACGATCTTCATTTTGGGTGAATTATATATCGTTGGAAAGGTATAGACAAGGATATTGATTTAGGGGGATCAATCATTCCTTTGGAAATCATTGAGCTGCACAATCGCTAAGTTTAGGACCCAAAAAACTGCTAAAAAATTGTCAAAACATTGTTTTGAGCTAGTTGGAATAGGTGGGTTTCCACTGATATCCACTTGGATCAGAGTGACAACAATTTACTAGGACACATACTATGGTAAAAAAATGTGAGACGAGGAAAAAAAAAAAAAATTCAAAGAATCATGATACATTATCTGACTTCAACCCATGATCCTCACCTAAATTCCTAATGCATTAAATGTAACACTTTGTATGAAACAATGATTAATCTACCTTATGTTTGTTATACTAGCATCATCAAATGAACATATTGATTAAGTGAATGAGTTGATAAATTATGAGGGGGAGGCATTTGAGGGTTTTTTTCTGTGGAGAATGAAGATAATCATCTATAGGATCATTGTATGTGATGTGGATCATGAAGAATGATCTCCTCTAGTTACCCTTAGATGAGAGGGGTGTGCATAACATCTGGCTCCAATATGGGGAAATATGCTCACCATAGAGTACATGTGAACTTCAACATCTCTGGTACTCCAACACCTGCAACATTCTAACATAAAACCATCAATATGAAAAATGTAAGGAGATGTGATCCACCCTGGTGTATGGACATTAGAATGTGGAAAATAAATATTTTCATTTTCATCAATATATAATATTTTTTATAATGTGTATGAGCTAAGCTAACATGAATGTAGAAAATCAACTAACATCAATCAAAAATGGAAAAGACAAAAAAATCAAGATGCAAGAACACAACATGATCTAATACTACCCTACTCTACTCTTAACCTAAGAATTCAATCTCCTTATACATAATGTGGTTTGAGAAGGGATCCACTAATGGGTAATGGTATCCTCCTTCCCTCATATGTGATCAAATATAAGGAACTAATCATAGACTTCTTCTCAATCTTGTAAGGTCCAATCTGTTAGCACCAAGAGTCACCCTAAGATTGCAGAAGGATAAACCTAGTACCCATTAAAATGTTTGTGGAGGTCGGTTTATAAGTGGAGGTCAAATGGACAAAGCTCATCATAAGAATGTTTTAACATAGAAAATTGGGCTATCAGTGCATAAGCAAATGAGGTTCTCATTAACTTCAGTCAGTGGTTTAAGGTTAAAGGTGAGAAGGAGGAAGACATGGTGAGGAGAGTGGACAAGTTTGCCATAAGAATCCAGCCTTCAAGATTTATCTTACCTTCATCATTGGGAGGTAATCTGAAGAATCTAATTAATTTTTATGTCACAGTTTTATTGCCCCTTGTTGATCAGTGATAGAGTAAACAAGTTTTCAGTTAGGAAGTTACTTGAATGGCTCTGGTGGAAGTCTGTTTTCACCTAGTACATTGTAAAAATCGATTAGTTTAGGATTGTACATAAATAAGCTCCTTCTGGAGCATGTGTGTTTGTTTTCTTTTTAAGTTGAGTAGTGTACATGTAAACCTTTTGTCTTCAACAAAGTATATTTGAGCTCGACTCCACAACCCAACAACTAAGGAACTGGAAATTCTTGTTCTTGGAAGCTCATAGGGATCATGCAATCACCTATGGAGCTAAATTCTATCACATAAAGTTGTCAAGGTCATAGGGAAACCGAGTCTTTTTTTGCACAGGTAACACACGAGGCACATCGGTCAAAGGAAATCAATTTTGGGCTTGAAACACATGAAAGCATGCATTTTCATGTTTCAACTGTGGATATCCCAAGACCGCTCAGATCAATGGTCACACTTCATTTCAGGGCCGCAACATGCTCTAGTGTTAAATTCCTTGAGTGGGCTGAAATATAAACCACGGTATTTCCGAAGAGCTACATGGTGCAAGGTGGTGAGTTTCAGTCCCAAAAGTAGTGTGGGTCCAAACCACTTTCGACGGCCTTGAAATCACATGCTCATTTAGCATTGAATCCAATAGCAGCACGTGGTTTTCCCCTAGTTGTCAAGCCTCGTCCCGATACTGAGGTGAAGTCAACTAATGAACAAGGACTAGTAGTTGAAACATCGAATCACTCCATAAATAGAAGGCATGGAGGGTCTAGGCATGGAGGCAGAGCTGTCAGCTCGAGGTACTATGATGGATGGTTTTTCCTACAAGTCCATGCTAATTTTAGCTTGTATCTGAGAGAATTATACATGCACAATCTGACAAAAAGATGCATAGATGGAAAAGCCTTGGACATGATGGCCAACTCATGCTCCTAGCGGTTGTCCACTATTTTTGGGTATAAATACATCAACTAAAGAATATGTTAGGGTCGATGGTTGAGCAGAACTCCCTATTTTGTAATAGTTTGATAACATAGTTGTTCTCTAGTTATGTATGATACTTGAGACTTTCTCATTAATAGAAGTCATTTTATATCACTATCTTGTTTCCTATTGTGTTGAAACACTCGTGCATGGATGATCCAGACGAGATTTTGTAGTTGTATTGTAATGGATGTTTGATTATAATGTTTCTATGATCTGTTTCAATATTTTCTTTTGTTGCCCTGATCCCTCTTGTGTTGAAAAACTCGTGCATGGGTGATCCAGACAAGATGTTGCAGTTGTATTGTAATGGAGGTTTGATTATAATTTTGTTGTGATATGTTTCAGTATCTTAAACTCAAGTTCAAGAGTTCTCCTGTGCCTGAGTTTTTCTGCACCAAGCTACATGAAGGTCAGATTCTTATGGAAGACTTGTGCACTTTCCTCACCAAGTCTTCCTCCTTATCACCTTTAACCTTAAACCACTGACTAAAGTTAATGAGAACCTCATTTTCTTATGCATTTCTAGCCCGATTTTTTGTGTTAAAACACTCTTATACTGAGCTTTTCCCATTTGACCTCCACTCATAAACCGACCTCCACAAACATTTTGATGGGTACTAGGCTTATCCTCCTACAATCTGAGGGTGACTCTCATATCTAACACAATTAATAAATTATCTACCTCCTTACACACATATTTGGATTCCCCTTTCTCTTGTCCCACATAAATATTAAGCTTCCTATTTTAAAATCTTATATTCTTGATGAAAAATCAACTATTTGCTTAGCATATTGAATGATCCTTTTCCAATATAAATTGGGAGTATGGTACTTGATTAATGAAATTCTCTTATGATCATCTTCACAAAAATGTAGAGTTCCTTCATTACCTTTATTTAAAATTGTGAACGATCATGGATATTTATCCTCATATTGCAATGGTTTTTCTTTGTAATCCTCTCTCTTTGTCAAGACTATTTCATCAACATCATCAATATTATATTCTTACGCAAACGGAAGTATAGATAATTCTTGAGAAGGATTAGTATTAGGATGGGAATCAATTGGTTCTTCATAATTTTCATAAGTTTTATCATAATTATATTTCCCATTTAATCTTTCACGTATCTTCATCTCTTCAAATTCATCATCACTCCAAGTATCTAAATTGTTAGGATATTCTACATGGTTTCCAATCACATGATGGTTATATAAAGAAACATAGATCATCCATCTCCAATATCTATGGTTTCAAAAGATAAATCCATTTGAAGTATTCCACCCAAAGTTCTAAACCATTTCCTAGACAATAACATTCCCCAATCATTAGGCACATCAATTTCAACATCCATTGAAATAGAGACTGCAAGATAAATAACCAAGAATACCTTAAGGTCTTTAATCATGCCACATACCTTTATTTATTCATAATCTATTTCACAGGCATTCCTATAAGTCCTTGTGAGTTTCAAACCCAATTGATTCATGACCTCTTAAGACATCACATTAGCAAAAGCCCTAGAATAAAGCATACAATTGTGAAGCAAGAGATAATTCACTACCAAAGAGATTTAAAAAGGTCCATGGTCCTCCTTACTATGGTCATAATGCATGGCTTGTAATACTACAAGAGGATCCTTAGAATCATATTGGATACTTAGAAATCTTTTAACCTCATCCTTCAAAGAAGTAATCTTCATTATCTCAATAAGAGGGATGTGTACATTAATCTTTTCCAGGACACTAGATAAATCAATATTTAAATCGACATTATCATTCTTAAAAAACTATTTTTGGAATAGTATTAGCATCCAAGGGTGAAGTAAATTTTTGCAAAGGATTGGGATGACTAGGAGAAGTCTCAGGTTCCTTATTTCTTCTAGAATAAGTCAAGTACTCTTTTTTCCTAATATTTTCCTTAGATTCCTTGTCCATTTGATTTAAAATTTCTAATCTATCCATCCTTGAAGCCTCTTGATTTCTTTTTCCAAGTTGTTCCAAGGTAACAATATAAAATTCGTAGGATGATATGGTATAATTGGGATCCAATGTATTAATATAATTCATATGTTCACAATTATTTGAGTCCTCATTATTACCATTATTGTGAAGTCTAGGGAATTCATATTCCCAATGAGAATCTCTTCTTGATTAATCACATTAATAGGAGCAAGGTTGTTAGGGACTCTTTGTTTACCAGGGGCCTAGGTTTCCATCCTTTATTTATTCATTGTTGTCATCTATTGTTGTATTTTTTTCTAGGAGGACATATTTGTTGTTGATCTCTCTGAAGGTTAGTCACTTTATTCATAAGAAGATTCTGATTTTGCAAGAATTCAACCATAAGTTTCTCAAGTATTTGAGCCAAGAGTGTGACAGGATCTTGGGTAGGTTCAACGTTATTCAAAGTCCTAGGTTTGGTCTCATTGTTCACATGAGGAACATGAAAAAGGTCAAATTTATAAACCAAAAGGTTTTCCTCAGTATTAATAACATATCCTTGTTCTTCTCGAATGGTATTTGGAGGCTTTTCTATAATCATGAATCCAAAATGTCCTTCAAAGGAATTCCTATATTAGAGGAGGGAAAAACCATCCTTTGGACTATTATCTTCAAGAATTCTTTTGAGTAAATTCTCAAATCTTGTATCAATCTCCCTTACTATTTATTTTTCCTTCATTTTCATTTCATTAAATTGTACCAACAACAACCTACCATCTTTTTTTGTGCCACAACGTTTTGTAAACATGTCATGAACTACTTTCCATGTTTTAATTCTCTTATTAGGAAGGTTATAATATCACTTTCTTTCATTTTCTACTAGAGAGGTAGCAAAGAGTTTCATGATTACATATTCATCATCATTAATAAGTAGATGATTTTGAAAACATTCATGAAAAGTATCTATATTCTCCTCAGTAGAGATGGCATTATTACCAGGAAATTTGGGAAACCATTATCAAACTTTTCAAGCATAGCATGAGGGAACCCATGGATTATGGACATGTCTAAAGTTTTGAAGGTATTGGTAATCCATAGTTTCAAATCCATTGGAGATAATAGAATTCTTTTTCCAAATAAACAATTTAATATACAGGAATTATGAGGATGTCTCATCTTGTAAAAATTGGTAGGATTAGAAAATCATCTATTATGTCCTTGATTAGTGTTTTCAACACTTGGGTTCTGTGGAGTTGCCATATGATCTTGATAGACAAGGTTCATCAATATTTTTGTAAGGTAAAGAGATACTTCCATCAATGGAGTTTCTAATGAGCACACTCATTCAAGATTTGATGTATACTCATCAAAAGAATGTTGAAGCATAGACTTTAGATTTCCAGGAAGAATGACTCAATTATACCTGGAAATGGAACGAAAATGTTATCATGAGATCTAACACCATTATGCAAAGCATATAATAAGTTGGAAGACAACTTCAACTTTTAGAAGTAATTGCCATTGCCACCTTAGAAATTACTTCCCTCATTTTATTTAAACGTTAAATCCAACATAATGGAGGCTTCCATAACAACCTCAAGGAATCCTATAGTAAAAATGGATAAAGTCTACAACCTCCTATATTGGTCACTTAATCATACTACCACTTAGGTCAAGGTTGTCAAAGCAAGTATAAGGTGGTTTAGTGAAATAGTTTTTTATATTTTCATAAATAAATTATCTAAGAGAATATATGATATCTATAAAGTCAAAACAAGTCAAATATATGTCCCAATCACCGCAAATCAATAATAAAGCTAAAGCTTTTATAAAACTTGTATTCACAATTATTACTTCAGCAATATGACAAGTTACATCAACAAAAATATAACATCCCTTAGAAAATGTAATTGTATGATGAAAGAGGGATGGAAATGCAAGGAAATACTATCATTTTAGATAACAAATGCTTGTTCAAATGTAAATGGAATGAAAATACCTCAAACATCCAATTCATTAAGCCATAGTAAGCTAAAAATTACAACAACAATATAATAAATGATGTCAATGTAGATTCCAATGGTCAAAGATGCCAGTAAACTCTAGATTTTAATCTAGAAATTGATGAAAATTGAAGAGAGATTGTAATAAAACCGAATAGAATAATAAAATTTGAAAGAAGAAGGAGAAATCAAGGTTGAAAATCACTTTAAATGGAGAAAGACTAGTGTTGTCTAGTTTCCTTGGGCATATGGAGTCAAATCTTTCACTTTCTTGGACAACAAAGGAAAAAGAAAGACCTAGGAACTAAAACCTAGCATATCTCGCTACAAACCATAGTTACTACTCCTTTAGGAGGGAAAATCAAGGTAGTTCACTAAAAACCCTAAGAGTTTGTCTCATTATCAAGATGGATCTTGGCTAAAACCCTAGGGAGAACCACTTCCAAAAGATAGGACAATGGGAGCCATTGGGATAAAAAATGTCAAGTGTGGAAAGGAATAGTATTTTACCTTTATAAAGGCCTCTAAGTAGTACCCCTTCTCCCTAAGAGTGGAAACAATTGAATATGACTCATATGATGTCCATTAAGGCGAAACAAGGAAAAAGGAATAACTTCCAAGCATCATGATCCATTATATGACTTCAACCCATGCTCCACACCTAGATGCCTAATGCATTAAATGAAACATTTTGTATTAAACAATGACTAATGCATCTCATGTGTGTTGCACTGCCATCATTGGATGAAGTTGTTGATCAAGTGAATGAGATTAGCAGTGATGAGGGGGAGGCATCCAAGGGGTTGTTGTCTATGGAGAATGTTGATCATCATCTCTAGGATTACTTTGTACAATATGCTTGATGAATATTGATCTCCTCTAGTTACCCCTAGGTGAGAGGGGGTAATATTTCCTATTCAAATTAATTGAAAAAATATTTTAGGAAATTAAGGTATATTTTTTCATGTGTGAAAAGATTGTATGTATAAATTAAATAGATCAAGTTAAACAAATGTGTTAGTGGATGGAAACTAGAATCTCTATTAAAATTCTATGAATTATAATTTTTTTAAACTACAAGCATCATAATTAAAACATTTGTTTAATCCATCCGAAGTCTAATAGTATAGTGATATGACCCATCATGAATTCTTAGGTGTAATGTACCTAGGGAGGATAATATGGGGCACTTAGGGAAGTATCCAAGGGGATAATGAATATAATATGGTCATAATAAAGGAATATGCCCACTATGTAATTATAAGGAAATCAAATAATAATAAGGGGCAATTGGGATAAACCTGTAGGAATACTCATGAGAAAGTATAAATACACATGAGTATCATTGTATTGGAGATGTGTTGAATTGTATTGTTTTGTAGAAAGAATCATTTGTGGAGTGATTCCTTCCATATGGAGTAATTGATACGGTTACCCTACATTAAGGATTCTTTCTATATTCTTGTCTTGTTCATGGTGAATGTTTTGGTACCTTTGAAGTTTAAGGGTTTATCTTTTAAGTTTATCGATTTATTCTTTTTTATATCTATGAAGGTTTACTACAACTAGTATCAACATGATTATTCTTAGTTCTCTATGCCAACTACCCCTTATTATTATATTATTTCATTTTAATTACATAGAGGGCCTATTCCATCATTATGGCCAAATTACATCCACTATCCCCTTAGGTGCCTCTCTAGGTACCCCATATTATCCTCGCTAGGCACATTACATTAGGATTATGTATAATAATAGTTAATTTTTAGTCCAACATTACATGGAAAACATTAGTTTCATTTTAATCAAATATCAGCTTAGACTTCGTAGGATTCCCCCGACTTCCTTGGGATATCTAGATGGAGAGTGACTTAACAACTAGCCACAACAACGATTGATAACCTGAACAAGTTTTTCTAGATTTGAACATGTGAAATGTGGCATCCGTGTTGGTAATATGCCTTAGGTGGATGATTGAATATGTATTCAAGCTATAACTTTAAGGTCACACCCTAGCCAAACACCAAATTGATGTATGAGACCTCCTTTTTTGTATGTATGTAATCTAATTTTAAGGTCACATCATAGCCAAACACAAAATTGATGTATGGAATCCCCTTGCTTGTCGGACAAGAGACCCACTTTGCATAGTGATTTGACTACTTAAGTCTACAAAGGTGTACATACCCTACCCCCCTCTATATTTGAACATGTAACCGATTAAGAGGAAACACATACTCTTAATCATTAAGTCCACAAAATTGTACAACAACATTAATCAGATCATAAGCCATAAACATATTATATATAAAATTTAATTATATTAAAAAAAAACTAATTTTTTATCCAATTAATACATAACTATGAGGATCTCAACGTTATCACAACTTTCCAACTTTCTCTCCATTTAAAAAACCTTAGATACAATATTCCCATAACCTCGTAACATTTTCTCAATGCCGTAGAGCTCCTATAAGTACAATAATTAATATTTTGTATATTATTTCATTTATACAAATAATGTTTTTCTGATAATTATTTTCAAATTTTAATAAGGTAAGTATTGTTTTTTAATTATAATATTAATATCTTTTTATTATTGATGTAATTATAACATACATTTTCTATAAAATAAAATAACTCAATAATTACATCTTTTTAAAGTATATAATAAACTAAGTAAAATATTTTACAGTAAATATTTCAACCATCGGTCAATTTATCAATCTTGAAAACATTAATTTTGTAATAACAATATTTTTATATAAAATACAAATATAATGGAATTGTTTTTTTTAATATAATTAAAAAATAATAATATTTTTATATAAAATAAATAAAATATAATGGCTTTGTTTTCTTTAATATAATACAAAATAACAACATGTGTAATAATAACATTACTCCTTAAAAAAATATAACCAATTAAAGAAAATATTTTAAATTTCATAGTAAATATATTACATGTCAATCTTTAAATGCATTCTTAATCTTGGAAATAACTAAAATATTTGATGGTTATTTTTTTAATGCTTTAAACAGTAGTTCATTCATTTTCTTATGTGTTTATAGCATTAGTGGACTTAACCTGTTGATATGGGATTACAAAGTCATCGAGTCACTGATTGGGCTACAAAGTGATTCGTTACGTCGTATGGAATGTTCTAAAGCGTGATTCTGATGCTGTACTATAAAATTTAACTTTAGGTTTTTTTTATTAATTTTGTAGAAAATTTGTTGAAATTGTAGTAGATGAAATTATATAATTTAAGCATTGAAAACTTTTTTTTTATAATGTTGAGTTTATTTATGTTTTCAAAAATACAATTTAAATAATTTAAAATATATATAATTTAAAAACAAATTTACATAATTTAAAAATACAATTTAAATAAATAAAAAAAATTATATTTATTTTTATATATATGAAATACTTAATAATAACTGTAAAAAGAAAAAATATCACGAATTAAATTATTAAAATACAAAGTGATAACTATTAAAATATAAAGTGATTGTGAGAGAATCACGAATGTTTTAAATAGCTAAGCTTTACTCAGTGAGAGAATCTGGAATGTTATAAAGGTGAGTGAGAGAATCTGGAATGTTAAAAAGGATGGTTCGGCTACAGAGTGATTCGCAAATCGCGTGAACTCGGAGGCAATTATATAATCGATTTCAAATCGTATTCATTCACGGTGTCATTGGTTGCTGTAGGAGAATTCATTGGTTGCTGAAGAAGATTTTAAGTGCTATTCTTCAGAGGTTGAAAGCACGGGATGGAAGGAAGGAAAATAGCTACCACTCTGGTGTTGCTAGGGCGCACCGGCAATGGTAAAAGTGCAACTGGTAATTCGATCCTTGGGCGTAGGGCCTTTAAGTCTTCTAACAGTTCTTCCGCTGTTACAGCCACTTGCCAATTGGAACAAGTCCAGTTGAAAGATGGCAGAAAATTGAATGTCATCGATACGCCGGGTGAGGATGTTATTTATTTATTATTTAATGTCCTTCGAACCAAGTTTCGTTGAATTTTTTATTATTATGTCTATTGTATGAACCGCACTTCTTCGGATTATTTTCTTCTGATTCTCTTGCTTCTGGTTTTAACAGTTGAACATTTGCCAATCTTGGGAGGTTATACAATTTTTCTTTTCATTTTGAGGAAAATAAACTTTTATTTTAATAAATGACCACGGAATATAAGCCAATTTGAGGAAAATAAACTTGAGATGAGACTCTTTAACTCATTCCACAACCTTCCCTATCTAGATCACAATATGTAGAATAAGTTTTTCCTAAGAAAACCCTATTAAAGTTCTCGGAGCGAAATATATATTCAATAAAAATATGCAAAATGACCAATTAGTTGAAGAAAAATAATTAATGACATATTGTGTAGTAAAGTAATGATAATCATTACTACATTAACTATTTAGTACATAAATAATATTAATTATTTAGCAATTATAACTTATAGCATTATTATCAAATAATCAATTATAATATAGATTTTCAAATTTTAACAAATAGCTCATATTGTGTAATTAATGTGTTTGGTTAGGCATTCATGTAACTTTTTATTTTAAAAAGAAATTTTGGGTTAAGCTCAACGTCAACGTAGTAAACTAATATGTGGGCCCACACTATTGAGTTTTGTATAAATACACATTCAAAAGCTATTTGTAAACAATCAGCTTGTGATTTTGATCATTTTTTATCTTTTGGGTATCATCTCTTTTATAAAGTGTTTTATGTCTAAGGGAATATATATCTTTAGCATTATGTGTAGTTTATGGGTTAATTTATCTCTTATGCTTAATGATTCTTTCTCTAGCACACTTGTGAAGACCTATAACACTGTTGTTTTGGGATTATATTAATTGTTATTGCATTTTTTTCTCATAGCACACTTGTTCTAAGGTATATTTTCTCTCTAAGGAGTGTGTTTCAAGAATGTTGTTATTCTATCCATTTATTGCATGTTTTTGGTTTTCCTAGTGGTTTCATTCGATGCATCTCTCTCTTCTGATATCAACATGATATCAAAGTAAATGTGAACCTAACCTACCATTTTCACCACTCCATGGTATCAGTCTCAACTCCATAATTGTTAGGGACCTAACCTCCCTAACCCCTCACATAGGTAGAATAATATAATTACATCTAATAAAGGACAATATTAATAAGGCCTAGCATTAATGAAGAATAATTCAAAATTACTACACATTACTTCCTCTTGGGCATTTGGGAATTTCGTCACTGAAGTATCATTCAGATCGGAGTATAACTCCATAAGAGTTAAAAATAATATAGTGGTCCCATCAACACACTTATTTCGGACCTATCCCACTCGATTCCTCTCTTCGCCCTGATTCTAGTGATTACCTATCATTTTTAACACAATTATGTTTGTGGACCCAACCCTTCTCCAACGCCCTTATTTGGATCCCCCTTTTCACCCTGATCATGGTGGTACCTATCATTTGACACCCTTCTTCTCCATGGTCCCACCCACCCCTTTAGAACCCTTTTGTTTCCCCTATACCATTTTCCTTCTCATCTATCCAAATGACTACCACACGAGCCCAAGAACTTAATTCCTTGATTGTTGACACTCGCTAGAACCAGGAAGACATCAAGTTATCCAGGTGGATATTGGTGGTCACCCACCTATTCCAACTGGCTCCTCTTGTCACTTTTTAGTTCAACACATTCTTTTGTACTTCTTTGTAATTGTGGGTTCTACACTTCTGGGGCTCTCTGAAGCTCTACACATTTTCTAGGTGCATACTGGTGGCCTCCCACCTAATCATGCTATCTTATTTTGGAAGTTTTCATGTCAGCACATCTTTCTGTACTTCTAGGGTAGTTTGGGGCCCTAATCAATGTTTTTTTGGTGTGCCACAGTCAAACTGTAGACGAAGTCAGAGTTTGAAAGAATAATGTGTAGTTCTCAAAAAGACCTTTCCAACGGTCTATCACATTCCTGAAATGATGATCATATGAAAAATTTATGACCATGGGAAGTTAATGTACTAACTTACCCAAACGGGGCCCACATGACATTTGGTGTTTCATCTCCTAGGGTTATGTTTTTGGATGTCTAGTTTTTGGCATTCGTGTTTATCATAAAAAGAATTTCATAGCCTCATTGTAATCATCTCCTTGCGAATGAGCGTAGCTGTCACATCTCTTCTTAGAGATAAAGATGCCACCATTCTAGAAAGTCTTGCACTTTGTATTTTTACAGTCTCTTTACAATTCTTTCATTAATAGAAATCAATTATTGTTGTATTTCTCTATTTCTTGCAATTTCCATGAGTATTCCATTGTAATTTCTCTTCTTTCATTTCGTTCCGAAAATAATCTGGATCAGTGGCATCAGAGTAGGATTCTCTTGATAGTTTTTTAGCGCATGTGCCCCGGAAGGTTCAATTATAGCCAGTTGGGTCTCGATCTTGTCCCTCTTGAGGAAAATCATTCTTACACTCCCAAGAAACCCTCGATGGCAGCAAAAAAGAAAAACAACGGAGCATAAGATTCTATTAACCTATTTCTTGAGTAAGCTCTCACATGAGAGAGGGACTAAATGATAGAGAATTTTTCACACATCCTTCAACGTCTTTCAATAGCAACATACACATATTAATCAAGTGGCCATTTTGGAGGAACCTCTCCCTTCAAGGTACAAGTTAATGTTGATGCTCCCATATTTGAAGGTCAAATAGATGTGGATGCCCTAGAAAATTGGTTAAATCTATTAGAAGGTTATTTCTTTGTTCAAAACATTTTTGACATGGAAAAGATCACCTTCGTGCTCCTGAAGGCTCTCCCCCATGTCAAACATTGGTGGGAAAATAACTGGGAGACAAGTTCCACAAATAAATATGGAATATATGGCGTCAAGTGCACTTGGGATTTTTTTGTGGATGCAGTCAAGGAATAATACTATCATGTTGGTAACTATGAAAATGAGTACATGATATGGACCATAATGCGGTAAGAGAAGAGAAAAAAATGACAGAGATCACAAATACTTTCCATACCTTACACACCAAGGTGGGTATCAAAGACTCCCATCGACATCTGGTTCTGAAATACCGTGGGGCTCTGCATAAGTACATCCAAACCGAAATGGATTTCCTAAACATCTAATCATTGGGAGTTGCCTATCGATATGTTTTCAAAATTGAGCAGAAATTTAGGCACCATAATAGATGGGAATTTGGGTCTACAAATATGCAACAACCAAAGCATGGTAAAGATGAACCTAACCAACATCCTCTAGAAAACCAGTCCAAGATACAAGATAAGAAGGGTAAAGGAAAGATGAAGAATGACACTAGGAAGTGGTGTGACTTCCACAAAATCCCCCATCACAACACTAATAAATGTCGCTTGAAACATTCATTGGTGGTTGAGGTCAAAGACATGAAGCCGAACCTTGATTCATAATACAATCCAAAAAATATTGAAACCAGACAGATCATCGATGCAAACCCCACTGCTATTGTTGTGACCACAAAAATTCAACTAGAAGAACCAGTAGATCTTGAAGAGGGGAAGCACCTCTTCCATTCACAGACATGGGTGAAGGGGACCTTGTTGCATTTCATTGTTGATAACGACAATGAGAATAACCTCATATAAGCTAATTTCATCAAAGAGTTTGGGTTGTCAACAACACCACACCCACAACCATACAACATTGGGTGGCTTCACTAGGGACAAGATCTCTGTGTCAGTGAGTAGTGTCGCCTGCCCTAAATGGTGTTTTTTTGGTGTGTCATAGTTAAACTATAGACAAATTCATAGTTTGACAACATAATGTGTATTTGTCAAAAATAACTTTCCAATGGGCTATTAAACCCCTAAAATGGATATCGCATGCAAAAGTTACAACCCTCGGAAGTTAATGTACTAACTTACCCAAACAGGGCCCACATGAATTTTGGTGTTTCATCTCCTAGGGTTAGGCTTTTGGATGTCTAGGGTTTTGGAATTCATGTTTATCATAAAAATGATTTCATAGCCTCATTGTAATCATCTCCTTACAAATGAGCATAGTCATCACATCTCTTCTCAGAGATAATTCTACCACCATTCTAGCGAGTCTCACACTCTGTATTTTTACAATCTATTTACAATTCTTTCATTAATAGAAATCAAGCATTGTTGTATTTCTCTATTTATGACAATTTTCATGAGTATTTCATTATAATTTCTCTTCTTTCATTTCATTCTAAAAATAATATGGATCATAAAGACTATCAGTGTCAACCTTAACTCAATCAATTTAGCTATTGAGATCATCAACGAACAATGTTCCCACATCAAAGTCCTCAAAGACCACTTCCTGGGTCATTCCAAGAACCCTTCATCTTCTGAACAACCATCTTATCAGGATGACCATGACTCTTCCCATTAACAAATTCCTCGTACTACCCACTTTTCCTGAGACCTCCGCCCTCCCAAAATTGAGGTGAAAAAATTCGATGGATCAGATCCTACATGATGGGTCACCCAAATGGAACAATATTTCTCTTTGCATGGCATTACTAACGATTTATCCAAGCTTCATTATGTTGTCCTACATCTGGATCTGGAACGATGAGAATGGTGCAATGGTGAAAAAAGGCATTCCAAGGGTATCTTGCTTGGACAAAGTTTGTGGCCGAACTTTATGACCACTTTGACTCTGATACCCATCATTTAGTGTGTTTGACCAAGTTAAAGCATTATGGGACATTGGAAAACTTTATTTCCGCATTTGAGCACTTGGATTTCATAATGGAGGGAATGTCATATGCTTTCTTTAGGGAATTCTTTATCAATGACCTCAAATATGAAATTTGTGCCCATGTTCTAATGTCACACCCCAAAAATTGGTTGGAAGCTACTCAACAATCCAAGGAAGAACAACAGATTCTATTCTCCCAAACTGACAAACTCTCCTTTCCTCCTAACCCTAAACCCACCAATTTTCCCCCTCCTGCAACTCCCCTCAAGATCCAAAAATTAACTAGGGTTGAAATGGTTGAATGTCAACTCAAGGGTCGTTGTTATAATTGTGATGACAAATATTTTCTCGGGCATAAGTCTAAGGAAAAAAATATTTTTATGGCTATGAATGAGGATATTTTTGAAGACTATGTTGTTGTTCCGCCTGTGTAGTAACTACCACTATCATCTGACCTCACCCCACCCTTTGATCCACTAAACATTGACTCAATGATTTCACTTAATTCCCTCACTGGCTTCTCTTCTCCCCAGACTCTCAAATTAATTGGTTACATAAAAAATAAGAAAGTCATCATCCTTGTGGATAGTGGTAGCACCCATAACTTTATTGATCACTACATTTCCCAATAAGTCAATTGTTACATTTGTGCCTTCAATAATTTTCAAATCATGATTTCCAATAGTGGTTCAATGAAATGTGGGGGATGATGTGAAAATGTCTGACTCCAAATTGGTCAGTATTACATGAAATCCCATACGTTTTCTATAGACATGGGTGGTTGTGACATTATTCTTGGTGTCAAATGGATACAGACTCTAGGTCCCATTCTCATGGATTTTAAGTACTTAACCATGCAATTCCAATAGGAGGGACAATAGTATAAGTTCCAAGGAATCACAACAAGCTCTCATTAGTTCCCATCGCATGGAAAATATCCTCAAAAAAGGTCATTCAGGAATTATAGCCCAACTCCACTCCATTAATGTTGTTGAGACACCTTTTGTGCATATTGACCTCCAATATATACTCTCCCACCACCAAGTTGTTTTTACCACCCCCAAAGAAATTACCCCTTCCTATGGAGTGCATGATCATTCCATCCCTCTCATCACGGGTAGTCTTCGTTCCAATGTTCATCCTTATCATCATCCCTTTTCCCAGAAGAATGAAATTAAGAAAATTGTTCATGAATTACTAGAAGATAGTGTTATTTGTCCCAATACTATTCCCTATTCTTCCCCTATGGTTATGGTACTCAATAAATAAGTTACTTTGTGCATGTGTCCTGATTTTCGTTCCCTCATCAAACTCACAATCAATGAAAAATTCCCCACTCTTGTCATTGATGACCTCTTGGATGAATTAAGTGGTGCTCGGTACTTCACCAAATTGGATCTACATTCTGGATACCACCAAATTAGTATGAAAGAAGAATACATTCCCAAGATTTCATTTTTCACTCATGAGGGTCATTATGAATTCTTGGTAATGCCCTTTGGATTATGTAATGCTCCTTCTACTTTCCAAAGTATAATGAATCATGTCTTTCTTCCTTTTCTCCATTATTTTGTCTTAGTTTTCTTTGATGATATTCTCATCTATAATAAAACTTGGCCATCCCATCTCTCCCATGTGAATCAAGTTCTCCATCTACTCTCTAAACACCAAATTTTCCTCAAACAATCTAAATGTTCCTTTGGTGCCTCATAAGTGGAATAAGTAGGCCATATTGTCAACAAGGATGGTGTCTGAGTGGATCCTAAGAAAATTGAATCTATGAAAGATTGGCCTCACCCTAAAACTTTTAATAGCTTGCATGGTTTTCTGGATTTAATGAGATATTATAGGAAGTTTGTTTGGAATTATGGAAAGGTTGCAACTCCTCTCACTTCTTTCCTTAAAAATAATTCTTTCACTTGGACTTAAGTTGCGGATCATGCCTTCCAAGTCATAAAAGATGTTATGTGCTCAACCCCTTTCCTATCCCTCCCAGACTTCACAAAGACATTCGTATTGAAATATGATGCTTCAGGGAAAGGAATTGGAGTTGTCCTCATGCAAGATGCCATGCTCTTGTCCTTCATTAGAAAACAACTTTTAGAGAGAAATTTGGGACAATCCATTTATGAAAAGGAAATGTTCGCTATTTTTCATGTTGTGGATCTCTGGCATCCTCATTTATTGGGTCAACGATCCAAATCAAAACTGATCATCAGAGTGTCAAGTATTTCCTGGAACAATGAATTTCATCCCCGACACAGAAAAAATGGGTGACCAAGCTATTTGTCTATGATTATGAGATAATTTACAAGAAGGGAAAGGAAAATGTAGTGGTTGATGCTATTTCCTAGAAATATGAAGAAGATGGGTCCATTTTCTGCCTCCCCTTCATTGTACCAGATTGTCTCCAAGTTGTTTGTCAGGAATGACCGCAAGACCCAAAAATTTATATCCTTCTCCCGATCTAGATTATTTTCAGCACGAAATGAGAGCGGAGATATAATAAAGAAATGTACAAAGATATATCATATATCCAATAATATAACAGAAACGTATCATAGATGCAACCATAAACACAAATATACATTAATACACAATTTTCTATTAATGAGCGAAAGTGTATAAAGATTGTAAAAATACAAAGTGAAAGACTTGCTAGAATGGTTGCAGCTTATCTCTGAGAAGAGATGTGACGGCTACTCTGATTCGTAAGAAGAAGAGTTTACAATGAGGCTCCAAAGGAATTTTTATCATAAATCAAATCCAAAACCCTAACCCTGCAAGATGAAAATCCAACAATTTTGTGGACCTCGTTTTGGGTAGTTTCGTGTATCAACTTCCCGGGGCCATAACTTTGGCATACGATCTCCGTTTGGGATGCATGATAGATCGTTAGAAAGGTATCATCGTAGATATTCATTTAGGGGGATTAATTAGAGCCTTTGAATAACATTGATAATCTCAATCCCAAAAAACCTTCATTTAGTCCCTCAAAATGGCCCTAGAAGTTAAAAACTGCTAAAAATAGTGAATCACCAAAATTGCTAGAAAATTGTTTTGAGCCAGTTGGAAAAGGTGGGTGGCCACCAATATACACCTGGATAAATCCTCCCTCCATAGAAAGCAATGGTATCCATTTCATTGAGTGACCGATGGGAGGGAAAAGCGTTTGTTGAATTTGCATCTTGATGAGTTGCTTTCCTTGTTGGAGAAGTTGTGATGCTTAGCTTTTTGAAGGTTGTCAAGAACCTATTGTTGGTAGGGTTGAATCTGTTCAACCAGTTGAGCTACCTGATATGAATGTGTGTAGAAGGAATCTTTTCGTTTTGTTGCAATATTGTTGACCTGCTTCTGTTGGACAGAAGGTGCTTGGGTTGAGGTTGTAGTGGTTGCGGTATCCTTTTGTTCCCCTTTTGTACAGATTGTGAAGAAGTTAAATTTTGTAGTATGAGATACTAACTTGTGGAACTATTTAGGTGGAACAGTAGTCGTAACTACCTCTAGTATTCTGTAGAGATGACCGCCCAGAGAAACAATGACACTACAGGGTTGATATTCATAAAAGCATGGTGTTTCGACATATAAGGTTGGCCCAAAAGAAATTCACAGACATCGAGTGGGGAAACATCACATAATACCTCATCCTTGAAGGGCTATATGTCGTATGACAATCAACACTACTGGATGACATGAAGATCTCGTCCCTAGCGAAGCCACTCGATGTTGTATGGTTGTGGGTGTGGTGTTGTCGACAATCCCAACTGTTTGATGACCTTTGCTAACATGATATTCTTTTGGCTTCTACTATCAAAAATAAAATGTCGCAGGGTCCCCTTCACCCACATATATCAATGACAAATGCACTCCCCCTCTTCAGGATATATTGGTTATTCTAGTTGAATTGCTACGATAGTGAAAATAGCATTGGGGTCTGCATCGATGATTAGTCTTTTACCATTATTTTTCAGAATCAAATTTTGAATCAGGGTCGACTCCTTGTCTTTGATATCGACCACCAATGAATGTTTTGAGCAACATTCATCAGTGTTTTTCCAAGGTATTTTGTGGACATGATCCAAGAGGTTCTTGATCCCCACAAATTACAAAAACCTATCCCTAGTCTATGGAAGGGGTTCTGTGGTTGGATAATTCTCTCATTCATTTTCGTCATTCGCTCAGTCTCATTCCCATCCCCATTATGTTTTTGTTTTTGGTCTCCTCATGTGTTCATTCACCCAATTTTTTTACTCTTCATCCTCTCTCGTAGAGTTTTCACTCCATTTATTTTGTCACTCACTCACCTTTTCTCAATCGTTTTTGGCTTAGGAAAGGAAATCGGACCATTGAAGAACAACCAAGGTTTTGTTGGCTATAGATATTGTTGGTGTAATCCAACCATGATTTGAGTCCTGCATGTCTAATATGTTTGGCTTGTGTTCAATTTTTTTCATAGTTGTGAGTCCTGAGAGTCCTAGCATGGAGATTCTCGACCAACTACACTAAAGCCCTAGAAGGAGAAGGACTACCTGAGGGACTGTTTTTCATAGAAGGGTGGAGGTCCATTCTCTTGGGTGGTGTAGGCTGGGTAGAAGAGAGATGGGTTCTTGGATTATTGTGAGTGTTAGAGAATCTTATGAGAGATTGAGTGTTGATTGGCTCAGGAAGCCAAGTAACACTCTCGAACCGTCCTTGTGGATTCATATCCCTAGCTTGAGGGTGACATTGTTGTTGAGATTTGGAACAATGGTGTCTATAGTTGGGTGAACATCCTTGGCCTGCATCCATTTAGTGTCTTCTTTTGTAAAAGATAAGTTCTCTCTACTATGGTTTCCTTGATTGTGTATTTATTTCTATTACATATTGAATTGTTATATCTGAGATTTGTACTTATAATATGCATGCTTGCAAGTTAATGTTGTGCATGGAATATTGTGCATGTATTTTATGTCATAGTACAAATATTAATCATTGCATGTATGTATTTCATGCTTCTTTATTAATTAATTGTTATCATATATTCAAAAT
>SNQJ01S0131429.1:1372-22985 GCA_010110895.2 Picea sitchensis | reverse complement strand
AGTTTTCTTTGATGATATTCTCATCTATAATAAAACTTGGCCATCCCATCTCTCCCATGTGAATCAAGTTCTCCATCTACTCTCTAAACACCAAATTTTCCTCAAACAATCTAAATGTTCCTTTGGTGCCTCATAAGTGGAATAAGTAGGCCATATTGTCAACAAGGATGGTGTCTGAGTGGATCCTAAGAAAATTGAATCTATGAAAGATTGGCCTCACCCTAAAACTTTTAATAGCTTGCATGGTTTTCTGGATTTAATGAGATATTATAGGAAGTTTGTTTGGAATTATGGAAAGGTTGCAACTCCTCTCACTTCTTTCCTTAAAAATAATTCTTTCACTTGGACTTAAGTTGCGGATCATGCCTTCCAAGTCATAAAAGATGTTATGTGCTCAACCCCTTTCCTATCCCTCCCAGACTTCACAAAGACATTCGTATTGAAATATGATGCTTCAGGGAAAGGAATTGGAGTTGTCCTCATGCAAGATGCCATGCTCTTGTCCTTCATTAGAAAACAACTTTTAGAGAGAAATTTGGGACAATCCATTTATGAAAAGGAAATGTTCGCTATTTTTCATGTTGTGGATCTCTGGCATCCTCATTTATTGGGTCAACGATCCAAATCAAAACTGATCATCAGAGTGTCAAGTATTTCCTGGAACAATGAATTTCATCCCCGACACAGAAAAAATGGGTGACCAAGCTATTTGTCTATGATTATGAGATAATTTACAAGAAGGGAAAGGAAAATGTAGTGGTTGATGCTATTTCCTAGAAATATGAAGAAGATGGGTCCATTTTCTGCCTCCCCTTCATTGTACCAGATTGTCTCCAAGTTGTTTGTCAGGAATGACCGCAAGACCCAAAAATTTATATCCTTCTCCCGATCTAGATTATTTTCAGCACGAAATGAGAGCGGAGATATAATAAAGAAATGTACAAAGATATATCATATATCCAATAATATAACAGAAACGTATCATAGATGCAACCATAAACACAAATATACATTAATACACAATTTTCTATTAATGAGCGAAAGTGTATAAAGATTGTAAAAATACAAAGTGAAAGACTTGCTAGAATGGTTGCAGCTTATCTCTGAGAAGAGATGTGACGGCTACTCTGATTCGTAAGAAGAAGAGTTTACAATGAGGCTCCAAAGGAATTTTTATCATAAATCAAATCCAAAACCCTAACCCTGCAAGATGAAAATCCAACAATTTTGTGGACCTCGTTTTGGGTAGTTTCGTGTATCAACTTCCCGGGGCCATAACTTTGGCATACGATCTCCGTTTGGGATGCATGATAGATCGTTAGAAAGGTATCATCGTAGATATTCATTTAGGGGGATTAATTAGAGCCTTTGAATAACATTGATAATCTCAATCCCAAAAAACCTTCATTTAGTCCCTCAAAATGGCCCTAGAAGTTAAAAACTGCTAAAAATAGTGAATCACCAAAATTGCTAGAAAATTGTTTTGAGCCAGTTGGAAAAGGTGGGTGGCCACCAATATACACCTGGATAAATCCTCCCTCCATAGAAAGCAATGGTATCCATTTCATTGAGTGACCGATGGGAGGGAAAAGCGTTTGTTGAATTTGCATCTTGATGAGTTGCTTTCCTTGTTGGAGAAGTTGTGATGCTTAGCTTTTTGAAGGTTGTCAAGAACCTATTGTTGGTAGGGTTGAATCTGTTCAACCAGTTGAGCTACCTGATATGAATGTGTGTAGAAGGAATCTTTTCGTTTTGTTGCAATATTGTTGACCTGCTTCTGTTGGACAGAAGGTGCTTGGGTTGAGGTTGTAGTGGTTGCGGTATCCTTTTGTTCCCCTTTTGTACAGATTGTGAAGAAGTTAAATTTTGTAGTATGAGATACTAACTTGTGGAACTATTTAGGTGGAACAGTAGTCGTAACTACCTCTAGTATTCTGTAGAGATGACCGCCCAGAGAAACAATGACACTACAGGGTTGATATTCATAAAAGCATGGTGTTTCGACATATAAGGTTGGCCCAAAAGAAATTCACAGACATCGAGTGGGGAAACATCACATAATACCTCATCCTTGAAGGGCTATATGTCGTATGACAATCAACACTACTGGATGACATGAAGATCTCGTCCCTAGCGAAGCCACTCGATGTTGTATGGTTGTGGGTGTGGTGTTGTCGACAATCCCAACTGTTTGATGACCTTTGCTAACATGATATTCTTTTGGCTTCTACTATCAAAAATAAAATGTCGCAGGGTCCCCTTCACCCACATATATCAATGACAAATGCACTCCCCCTCTTCAGGATATATTGGTTATTCTAGTTGAATTGCTACGATAGTGAAAATAGCATTGGGGTCTGCATCGATGATTAGTCTTTTACCATTATTTTTCAGAATCAAATTTTGAATCAGGGTCGACTCCTTGTCTTTGATATCGACCACCAATGAATGTTTTGAGCAACATTCATCAGTGTTTTTCCAAGGTATTTTGTGGACATGATCCAAGAGGTTCTTGATCCCCACAAATTACAAAAACCTATCCCTAGTCTATGGAAGGGGTTCTGTGGTTGGATAATTCTCTCATTCATTTTCGTCATTCGCTCAGTCTCATTCCCATCCCCATTATGTTTTTGTTTTTGGTCTCCTCATGTGTTCATTCACCCAATTTTTTTACTCTTCATCCTCTCTCGTAGAGTTTTCACTCCATTTATTTTGTCACTCACTCACCTTTTCTCAATCGTTTTTGGCTTAGGAAAGGAAATCGGACCATTGAAGAACAACCAAGGTTTTGTTGGCTATAGATATTGTTGGTGTAATCCAACCATGATTTGAGTCCTGCATGTCTAATATGTTTGGCTTGTGTTCAATTTTTTTCATAGTTGTGAGTCCTGAGAGTCCTAGCATGGAGATTCTCGACCAACTACACTAAAGCCCTAGAAGGAGAAGGACTACCTGAGGGACTGTTTTTCATAGAAGGGTGGAGGTCCATTCTCTTGGGTGGTGTAGGCTGGGTAGAAGAGAGATGGGTTCTTGGATTATTGTGAGTGTTAGAGAATCTTATGAGAGATTGAGTGTTGATTGGCTCAGGAAGCCAAGTAACACTCTCGAACCGTCCTTGTGGATTCATATCCCTAGCTTGAGGGTGACATTGTTGTTGAGATTTGGAACAATGGTGTCTATAGTTGGGTGAACATCCTTGGCCTGCATCCATTTAGTGTCTTCTTTTGTAAAAGATAAGTTCTCTCTACTATGGTTTCCTTGATTGTGTATTTATTTCTATTACATATTGAATTGTTATATCTGAGATTTGTACTTATAATATGCATGCTTGCAAGTTAATGTTGTGCATGGAATATTGTGCATGTATTTTATGTCATAGTACAAATATTAATCATTGCATGTATGTATTTCATGCTTCTTTATTAATTAATTGTTATCATATATTCAAAATCATCCAAGAGGTGTGTTCTTGGCGTGGCATGCCCGACCTATGGGAGGCTAGGTATGTTATAGATTGGTAACAGAGCTGAATTGTAGTGGTGTTTCCTGGCTTGGGTGGCTGGGGAAGTTACACTCATCATGGTGGTCGTATATTGTCTCTCCAAATATGCTCATTTTTTTTCTTTTCAACACCCATTCACAGCCGCCATAATGGCTCAAATATTCATGGATAATATCTTCAAGATTCATGGAATGCCTAATTCTATTGTCTATGAAAGAGACCCCACTTTCACCAATAATTTTTGGAAAGAATTGTTCAAGCTACATGGAACCTAATTGCATCTCAACACTGCCTATCACCCTCAGACAGGCTAGACTGAAATTGTCAACAAGTGTTTGGAAACATATTTTAGGTGTTTTGCATTTGAGCGGAAAAATCAGTGGTCTCAATGGTTAACCCTAGTTGAATTTTGGTACAAGACATATTACCATACAACTACTCGCATGACTCCTTTTGAATCAATTTATATCCTAAATCCCTCATCAATTCTCTCCTATATGTCAAGGGTCTCAAATGTTCAAGAGGTTGAAAAACATATTATAGTTCATGAGGCTATTCTTCATTCCCTCAAAGAAAATTTGGTCATGGATCAGAATCACATGAAGCAACAAGAAGATCAAGGTCATTATGAACGCCATTTTGTTGAAGGGGACTAGGTATTTCTTTGACTACAACCTTATAAGTAAACTTCATTCAAAGATCAACATTGTTAGAAAATTGTGCCCAAATTTTATGGTCCTTATACAGTGCTCATGCATGTGGGATTAGTGGTCTACCAGTTAGCTCTACCCAGGCAGTCAAAGGTCCATCCTACTTTTCATGTTTCCTTTTTAAAGAAGGTGATTAGAACTAAGTGCCAAATTCAAAATTGTCTCTTTGAGTTGGATGAAGAAGGTTCCATATAGTTGCAGCCACAAGCAGTCTTGGCCTAGAGAGAGCCTCGTCTCCATCAGTGCACCATCTAGAAAGTGTTATTCCAATGGAAATATACACCTCTAGAAGATGCCACTTGGGAGCTGACCACCATTCTAGAACAATTCCCTCATTTGAAGCCTTGAGGACAAGGTTGTTCTACAAGGGGGAGGGCATGTTAGGGACCTAACCTCCCTAACCCATCATGTAGGTAGAATAATATAATTCCATGTAATAAAGTCCAATATTAATAAGGCCTATAAATAAGGAAGAATAATTCAAATGTAAGAAGACCTAATATAATATTCTACTTCTAGAAGGATCTTCCTCTAGATTGTTCTTTTGGATAGATAGATTTAGTATAAATAGGATTAGATGGTATGAAAAATCTAGTCTTGTATTTTATTTTAATATAGCTCTGATCTACTAGAGGTTTCCCCCTTGAAGAGGCAAGTGAACATTTCTATCAGTAATCAAAGTGCTCTTTCTAGTGTTATTCTGGTATTTGTATGGTATTGTTATGGTTATATCATTATTTTCTTGCCATTTCTAGCTAAAATATTTTTGTTTTGCATACTATTTTATATTTGGAATACTACAATAACCAAATTACATGGGAATTGGCATTGGAAATTTAATCATCCATCTTATTCTAAAGAAACCATCAAAATTAATATTTTCTAGGGGTTCCCCGCTTATGCTGAAAAAGAATAGGCCTAAAGTGAAATGAAGTATTGATATGGTCACATTGAGAAATATTCCTAAGTTCCCTTAGGGTTTCACTTTCTTAAATGACTTTGTAACATTTGAAGTGCAATTTTGGGAGGTAACAAGATGTACTACATTAGGAAATGACAATTTTAGGGACAAGTGTTCTATCCTTTCTATGTCTAGTGGGCCAACATGCTTGAATGGATCCGTCATTTATACATTTTCTAGAGGCTACCTTCATTAAGTTATGGAACTGTTTTGGTGTCAGAGATATCACATTCAAGGTAAAATATATCTTTATGATATGGTTTTCATTTAATTAAAGGAGAAAACTATGATGTAATTCCTTCCCTCCAAGGCCTCTTATTTAGATTAAAGGGGGATGTTCTGAATAGGGATAACCTTATTTTGAAATGGGTATCTATAAAACCTCTCACTTTTATATCTTAGTCAATGTGAACTTGTATTTAAGCTAGGTATACATACAACCACTCTCATATGTATTTGGGAAAACTATATTCAAGTAGAGTATCTATAATCCCACTCATTTTCTACACATCTCATTTGTCAGTCATATTAGTTAGTTAATTTTATCTTTAGAATGTGTATTTTTAGCACTTTTCTATGCCATGTGTGTGTAGCTATATATTCCAAAACTATGCATGGTGTGCCCCTACCCACTAAATAGGTGCACCCAATGCCCCATGAAAGACCCTTATAGTTGCATGCAGGGTGCACTTGTTAAAAAACTTTCTACACATAATGGTTTCTTGGCCAAGTTCAAGTTATATTCATTTTAGGTACATTTACGCTTTCTCTCATATGTATTAGGGAAAGATATCTTTGAGGTGGGTGTTTGTAAACCTACTCTCTATTATATTTGATATGGGTTACTCATAATTCGACTCTCAACTTTCAATATATCTTATTTTTATTTGAGTTGGGTATTTATACACCCGCTCACTTTTGTATATTGGCCATAGTAAACAGTATTGAGTTGGGTATCCAAAATCCCACTTATCAAGTTATTTATATGCATAAATCATGTTACGTTAAATTATCAACCCCGACTCTCAACATTCGATATATCTTAGTTGTATTCGAGTTGGGTATTTATACACCCACTCACTTTTGTATATTGGCCATAGTAAACAATATTGATTTGGGTATCCAAAATCCCACTTATCAAGTGATTTATATACATAAATCATGTTACATTAAATTGTCAACCCAAGAGTTTGTAGACTTGTGAAATGAAAGCATTATATGTGCAAAATTAGTGTATTTGCAGTATGGTCTACCCATGATGCTTATGGAAAATAAATGAAGATAAATTAATTTAACTAATCACATTACACTTTATCAATAAAAAACAAGCTTAAGTATACTTGGAAATGATCATTTACTTGTAAGGCCAATCATGTATGAATTAGGCACATGTTGTTTCCATAAATAATTTCTTAAAAGAAAACTAATCTACAAAAGGTAAATATTGTTCATGAAATCAAATTACAAAATTAAATGAAAACATTTCAAATTAAAAAATTGACATGATCTATTTGGAATGAACTCAATTCTCCCAAGAACAAGGTATAAAACTACTCTACAACATTGTAAACTAAATTAAAGCATATAGGTAAATAATGGAAAATTATGTGAAGAGAAATGACTCAACACCACTCATATTTTTATTTCATCATTATTTTATATGCCCATTGTTCAACTTAAGGGACGTTGTTGAGAATGGTGTAATCCTCTCATTTGGCTATGAAAACTTCATATTGTGTACGTGAAATAGTAAAAAGTGAATTTTACTAGTGTATTTCGGTAGTATATTTAAAAGTGGACATAAAGAAGTCAAAGAAATATTTTACAATTGGTTTCACCATTGGTCATTTGAAGCCCATGGTTTTGGAGGCCCATGGTATTTTACCATGGTATGAGCACTGATGAAATAAAATAATTAATTATTTAATTAAAGAATCAATAGATCTCTTCAAAAAGAGTCACGATGATGTAAATAAATAAATGTAATATTTGAAGAGGAGAATATGATATGATTAAATATTGAATATCATTTCAAAAGGAGAGAGAGATGAAGTATGTGACAAAGAATAATATGTATGTGATTATCTGATGAACAAATATTGTGAAGAAAGAAATAGTGAACATGTATGGTGAAGGCAGAAATAATGAATAAATATGGTGAAATTAGAAATAGTGAGTAGATATGGTGAAGGCGGAAGTAGTGAGTATATTTATTAAGGCAAAAAGTATTGATTAGACTTGGAGAAATAAATGAAATATTCACCATCTTTTAGTGAAGTTATATTGTAAGTGTCCATATATTTGATAATGAAGAATATCATAAAATTAAGAAAGAGAGAAAACCTCATCAACAAAAAAGTAAGTACAAAAGGGGTAAGAATGAAAAGAAGAATAAATACCATTTGTAAAAGAAAAGTCTTTACTTCAAAGAGGAAAGTAGCTCATTTGAAGAGATAAATGAAAGTATATTTGATAATGAAAGAAAATAAACTCTCTTCATGGACATAGAGAAAAAACATTAATGTATTGGAAAACAAAGACAAAGTGAAAGAAAAGACAGATTCAGAAGAGGAAGAAAATGTTGAAATAGATGAAGAATTGGATCTTGAATCAAAACTCATGTGTTCCTGATATGAAATAAATAAGATTAAGAAAACAATTGAAGCAAAAGGTGTAGATGTAGAAATATGAAGAAGAGGATCGTGACTCAAAATTCAAAACATCATAAATCCTTGAAGAAAGGAGAAAATACTATCATGAATCCAAAGGTTCAAATAGAAGAGGAAAGAAGGATGGTGGAACTGGTGAGAATCTAGCTGAAGGAAAAGGAAGAAAAAAAATGAAAAATTAGAATATGAATTTGTTTCCTTAAGAAAGGAATTGGTGAAAACAACTATTAAGTTGAATATATGCTTGAACTTTGAAATGAATATTGAAACCTTAGATGCTATCATCAATTCTAAAAGGTCTTGATTCATTAAGACTAATCTTGGATATGATGAGAGTTAGATGACCACCAAATAAGAATCAAAATATATAGAGCCATCAAATAAAGTAAGTGAAGGAAAATATAAAATATATCATGATGTACTCAAAAGATCCATTCATAGCGAAGACAACAAGGAAAAATTTAGAATATCTTTTCCACCAAGGTGGTTTCTCACAACTCACTTTGAAAAATTCACTATAGGTGTCAGGTCCCAACTACTAAGAGAGATGATGTATACTAGAGGAGGACTTGGTAATAATGGACATGGTATTATTGTTACTATTACCATTGAGTTAAAGTCACCAAGAACTGGTCTTGGATATTATGCTTTTGTTTCCTCCGTACCTACACCTAAGATTACTACCACCGATGAAGTTTTATTTTTTATAGGTGGAGTTTATATTGGTCCATCAAAAGAGCATCCTACTATTGGTTTTCTTGAACAAATTGATGATTTGTATATTCCTCACATGGCAGAATTTGAGCATGTTATTACAGATAGAATTGTTGTTCATATGTCGAGTTGTTATACTCATGTAAGTTAACATGACCATGAACCTACCTCCTCTAATTATCCAACAAAACATTATGTGCCCTATCATAAAACTCATCATAAAAAACAAAGGAATGGAAATCACGCTTTAAAATATTTGTAGAAGATATGTGAAAGACATAATAGTGGACCATTGCCAACTACTAGTATAGATTGCAATTGGATTGACGAATGGTCGTGGAATCATTTGAATTTATGTTTGAGGACTACATATCATTGTGTATTATAATTTTTACATTCATGCAACATTATTCATACTTACTAACAATTTCCTTGGAAGCGATCGACCAAGGATTGACCCAACACGAAAGTCAACAAGAGTTTTGATTGAGTATTCCTTGACTGATTTTAGATTGGGTTGTGTTATAACCTATCCTAGGGATAAATAAGGACATCATGTCTCAAGGCCCATATGTTCAATACATAG
Organism: Picea sitchensis; assembly: GCA_010110895.2. Classification (NCBI taxonomy): domain Eukaryota; kingdom Viridiplantae; phylum Streptophyta; class Pinopsida; order Pinales; family Pinaceae; genus Picea; species Picea sitchensis. The sequence goes on along the minus strand of SNQJ01S0131429.1, from coordinate 13,843 downwards.
AGTGTTGATAGATAAACAAATTGAGCATGGCCCTGTAGGGCCCATATTTTCTTTAGTTCAACCCATCTATCGACAACAACAACCTCCATCCCACCAGCCTGGTCTTGAAGTAGAATTGAGTCTTGCTCCATGAGGTAATGAGTCATGGTATCATGGTATGTGTCACTATTATTATTTAACCACTTGAATATTCTTCATTTAATTCTCCTTCATTTCATAATGTAAATTATGCTCTTTAGCTTGTTCATACCTAGAAGGGTGACATGATTGCCTAGCAAGTTGATCTCCATTCCCTTCATGGAATCATCCATTCCCTTCATGGAATCATCCATTCCCTAGCAAGTTGGTTTATAAAATGGAATCATCCATTCCCTTCATACTTACCACTTTCCATCTTTATTCCTCTCATTTCCCCCTACCTTTTTTCGAGCATTGGGATTTTCCACGCTAGGAAGGGTTGTACTTTTCCTTATGGGAAGAAGGGGATAAAGGCCTAGGGGGTAAAAGTATATGGAAAGATTTAAAATAAAAAATGAAACATTTGATATGCTTCACCCATGGATTCTTGAGAAATCAATAAAAGGATTCTCAATAGTAAAAGGGGACACATAAGATAAATCAAAACTCAAGGTACTAGTTGGTGGATGGGAGGTCTCATCATGATCTGGCCTATTAGGTCCATGGGTATGTAGGGGTATGAAACTACCATATATTTGGTAACCAAACCAAGGTGGTGTCTCTTGGTGGAATAACCAAGAGAAAGGGGTGTCATCATGAGCAAACCTTCTCATTTCCATGAAATTCTTGTGGGTAACACTGTCACCTCTGGTCACCATGCCACAAAAATATCCCTGAGATTTTCTTTTGAAAATAAAAAATACCAAAAGAAATAAGACCAAGAATAAAAGGAATTTATTGGGATAGGAAACAATGGAATCCATGATAAGGTGAAACTTTTCCTCTACAGAGGAAACCATAGGAAAGACTTACATTTCCCTATTATCACTGCACCCTCTGCTAAAACGTTCCCCTACACCAATTAACACACACTTACATTCCCTATATTTGTTCTCACCTGGGAACCACCCTAAATTTAAGGATGATTATCCCAATAGGACATCTTGAGACCCTCTCCAAACCTGAGTTGTGAAACTACATAACGTCTTTGAGCATTTGTCTCGGTAAAGGGGAGTTTGATTCACTTGTTTGGGTACTTTGATTATTGGATGTGATTGACATTGCTATGATACCCATGACTTATGAGCCCCTAGAGGGTGTATTTTTTGTTGAATGATTAGGTCAGAACTCCATAGGGTCGAGAGCCCAACAGATGGATGTTGTGACCCCACCAGGGGAAATAGAAACCAAAGGCTTGCACTAGGATGAAAGAAGGATGTTGCACTAGGGACACTCTGACATACCTAAACCCAGGGATGTTTTTCCTTTCCACCAAGACATTGACACTTGAGAGCACTTGATGTCATAATTTAGGCCCATGATGTCATCCAGCCAGGGTTTTCATTTATGAGGACAATTGTGTGCTAATTGGCACATGTGGAAACATTTGGGGCATTTGGAGGCCAAATGTTTTGCATCCGAGGCCTAGAGTTCCACCCTAGGGTGGTAATGTCACCCTTGGATTTGATTTTAGGGTTTAATTAATGACATTTATGTAAAAATTGGATTTTAATGTAATTTGGCCATGTCAACGTTTTCCTGACCTATTTGTAATTAAAGGTAATTGATATTGTATAAATAAGAGAGAAAAAATCTCAGTTTTTCATCATCACTCATCACACAAGTGGTGAGGTCTGAAATTTGTGCCCTTTTCAAGGGTTATTGGCTGAAATTTTAGGCGCACTTCTTGGAGGAGGCTAATTTTGGTGTTTCTTTGCTGTTTTGATGTTGGGCGATCTTCAACTAGGGTTTAAGCTTGATTATTCTTGGTGAAGTAAGTATAAAATTTTCATTTGTTTATTGTGAATGAATTCTTATGGTGAATTTACTTGTTTCATATTAAAGATTGTGAAATTGCTTACTTGAAACCCTAGAAGAAAGGCATAAGTTATTATGTTTTTCCCTATAATTTTCCACTTGTTTAAATTTCTCAAAGAGCACCTTGTCTAGAAGTAGATACTAGAGCCATACCATTGTAGCACTTTTTTTACCCTTCTTACATGTCCTATTGCATATTTTGTTTCAATTTGTCTAAGGAAAGAGAAATCGCCAGGGCCTAAGTTTCCTTACTTTGTAGCTATTATCTCTAGGACTTCGATGTTTGAGGCCATGGATTACCAACACCTCTCTCATGTTATCCATATCCTTTGAATAAGTATTATAATTTCTATTTCACTCTAATATATGATGCTTCTATAATTAACTCCATTACCCTAGAAGGCACTAGTCTATTCACCACTAGTGACTGATTGATCAAACTACTTTCAAACTATCTTCTTTGGAACATCCACTAACTCCTTGTTGTGGGGTAACCTACCCTACGGACCAATAAGCTAGGGTTCTAAGCTTATACGCAGATCATGACCCTTCATATTTAACCTTTAACCTTCTACCCAAAATCTCAACCCCTTTTCTCAGACAAGCACTGGAAGAATGAACTAACCTTTTTTACTGAAGGTCGAAGTAGATCCTCCGTTGAATTGTTGTCTCCTTGCTACTGCTCCTTCCTCAAAGATTTTCCTGCAAACAAGACAAAAACAATACATGCATGCTACTGATCTACTAGGGGGTTAGATGTAAAACATAAATCAGATAACATAGATGAGATTTATATATTTCGGGACGGGAAAAGTATCTTTTTCATTAGCATCAATACAAATCAACTTACAATGATTTCTGAGATTGGCCACCGTTCCACGATCCTGATCGTGGGCTCTTCCTCTTCTTTCTGTCCTCCAACTGCTGTTGCATGAGTTTCTCCTAGAGCTTGAGGCAAAGCTAAAGGGTTGGGGACAAAATTGGCTTGGCAATTTGGCAGAGTTTCTTTGCTATGATTTTCCTCTTTTGAATAGTACCCCTACCCCTCCTTTTATAGGCTAGAAGGAGCTAATTTCCAGAAGGGGCTAGGGTTTTGGCGAACTCTCGGCCATGCATAGCTCAGAGTTCAGTTAATGACAAAAAGCCTCGTGTCCCAACAGAAACTTTCCTAATTTTGCTTTTGTTAGGTACCCACATGAGCGTTTATGGTGGGTTAACCCCTTGGATACTTGGCGATTCATCAAGAAGGACAACAAGCGGTTTACTGGCATGATTAGTAGGCGTGGTTGCTTGTTTTAAGTGATTTTTGAGGATTTGCTCGGCCATGGCTTTGTGGAAGAGAGGCATGGTAGGCACGATGCCGAGGTAAACTTGTATGGTGCATTTAGGGTTATAGCAGTGCCCCTAATGTGAGAGGTCCAGGAAAAGAGCATCGATGGCGAAATACGTATAATTCTTTACCAATCTGTCTTTGATGTCTTTGAGCAGTGAGCGGGGATGAGGCCGAGAGTAGCCATGCAAAAATATCAAATGTCTCACCGGCGGGCATACCCATGCACCGGGATAAATCAGAACCATGGCTACCAATCAAATGCATTGTAGATCCATGTCAAACAAATAAAGAGTAGCCGCGAACAAAACACAACGGAGCTACATCTCAAAAAATCAAAATATATAAATGTATAGTATCCATATTCAAGAAACCAACGATGCCTGATGACTGGAGATGAGGTCCTTAGAGCTCGAGCAACAACTTCAAAATCTTTTAAAAATCGGGTAGGAGTGTAATACGAGCGTACGACTTCACTACCCATAGGCCTTCAATGGCTCCGTCGTTGGCCGGACGATAAGCTTGATGATGGTTGAAGGCTTAGGTGATTTCGAACAAAGAACTGATTGGACGTTCGGGATGGTAGGGTATCTTGGACAAAGCATATGCGGTGGTATTTCGAGGGCTAAATGTCAATTCCCTTGGATAATAGCATGGCAAGTGATAAGACTTCCGAGCGACATATCACATTGTCATAAGTCTGGCAACTTCGACTCTCCATGTTTTGGAGAGGAAGTAATAGCGGTGGAGAACCACAACTCTGTAGCGACAGCGGCTTCCTAAGGTCATGCACTACATCCCATGATGCGATGAATCAAAAGGCAGTGTAACATCGAGAGGCGACTCATAATCGCCCGCCGAAAGAAAATACTTTTCCCATCCTCTTTGGGGTATATTTGATTTTTTGTTCTTTTTGAATATTTGAAAAGAATAAAGAATATTACGTTACAAAGGAGAGCAGGATGCATAAACATACAGAAATTAAGAGCATGGCGATGGCCGATGTTAGGAAATGATACCGGAAAAATTCCTCCGATAGCCAAAAGGTGTTAAAAGCGGGCATAGCATTCTTGGGGTGATGGATAGCCGATGCAAATCACGGTTGATAGAACACTACGTGCGTCCATTCTATGTAATTTTTATGAGCCTATAGAAGGTAATCTCGGTGTTTTTTTCATATTTAAAGAGTTTGAAAAACGCAAAAGGAAACTCCATTGGGGTACCTTTTTTTAGTTAATAGTCTAGTTGGTTCGAAAAAGAGGTAAATGAGCACCGAACTTCCAGGCGATTCAAAACCATTTCAACGAGTGTGACAGAGACAAGATCATAGGCTGTTTTTCAATTTTAAGGAGTTTGAAAAAGCTTAACTATGGACTCAGATTAGGAATCTAACTACTGGACCATTTAGCAGTGTGAAAGGAAAAGCAAGGTCACTTTCAGCCCGATCTTTTCAATTTGGGGGTACGAGAAAAGAGCTTAACTATGGACTCTTGGGGGTTTCTTTTATTAGATTTAGTCCCTCGGGCCCGAAAAGGGGTAAAATTATACCCGGGGATACTCTTCTAAAGAATGGAGATTCAATAGAGTGCTCCTTTGTTAGTACAGTTGATGGGACGAAAAGGGTGACTACCGTAGGACTGAGGCGTGACTTCAAATTCAGTTTACTTGGCGTGAAAAGGTCACAAAAGATATTTCGGCAATCTTCATTTTAAAAAGATGCGAGAAGGGATTAAAAGGAGGCCCGTTATGTGTTTTGGGAGTCAGGAGGGTGAGGTCAAGAGTGAAAAAGACCCATACCAAATGAGGCTCAAATTCATATTGAAGGAAGAAACCTCTGAGGACTCGAGGCTTACTTGAATCATTTTAGGAGCGACATGGACACCATAATGCAATTGGGAACTACCTAGAAGCATCCATGTTTTGGTAAGATCTACCACCAAGTTGCTACACTTCTAGAGAAGATATGATTGTTCTGTGTCACAATTGGGTGGGGTCGATCTTATATTTGAAAAACCAAAGGCAACAAGATGCAACGGTGGGACTGAAAGCCTACCTGTAATATCAGGTTGATTTTGGAAAAAAAATTATGGTGTATATGATATATTTTATTTTATTTTGAAACTCAGAAACAAGCGTCCAGATGCACGATCAAATCCCTTCCATATAACTCAAGAACCACCCAAAATGATTTTTTGGATTAAAGCTGATAAAGGGGCCAAAATGGTGACAAAAAGAGGCCAAAAACTCTATAAATAAATTTGTGACTCATTATCACCATTTACTGATTTAAAATTGTCTAAGGCAGCTGCCTTTACTCTGGTCGTGATCCAGAATTCTGATGGATAAATCGACTTTCATTTGGACCAAGAAAGTACAAACTCCCTCATCCTGCATTTTAATACTTAGTTTCAAGTTTTTAGGTTAGTTGGGGGGGCGGCCGTCACCTTTTAAAAGGCTGACCCTAACGGTACGTCGAGAGACTTAGCCGTAGTGCCGTATGCAGCAATGGCCTTGGTACATGACTATCCTCTGACCGCATGGGTTACCCCTGCAGCAAAAATTGTTTGCAAGATTCTAACTCCCCTTTTGCCTTGTGGTTTCTGCAGGATGTATGTGCACTGGAGAGCATGAAACGCCTATGAGTGTGTACTGATCCTTGTGATAGCCCGATGCGGTGTGGTGATCAAATTCTTTTCTATGTCAGTTTATCGCGCACAACCAAAATTTCTTTGAATACCTTGGTTGACTACAGCACCCTCATGTAGATGCTTTCATGATAGAGGGCAATCTCAGCCCTCTGTCGAGGACATTTACTTCTTGACGGGCCTCTTGAGGAGAGAGGAACAAGTCAATCTGTGCACTCCCCATTCCGGCGAGGGGCGAAAAGTCTCCCGTGATTCTGGAAGTCTTGTGTGGGCTGGCACGTACGTGAACTTCTGAGTGCCCGATTAACGGTGTTATTAATCGGTGCTAGAGCCGTTTTAAAGCTCATTGGAAGCCGAATTGCGATTCGACATGGCCATCATGTCATTCTGTGGCCTTACCAGATGAGCGTACGCCAGTTACATGAATGCCTGATTTTTCGGCCGGAGCACCACCGCTGCTTTCGAGTGATGAAAGAAGGCAATGACGGTGTCATCGGCGAACGCATAGGAACTTCGGGTTTGGGATTATCCTATGTTCATTCTTTTTTGAGAAAGTTCCATGTTTTGATCCACGGATATTTGTCGCGGGGACACGCTCGTTCGGCGGTATGCGGATAGGCGACTCTTTACCCATGACCGAAGTGTGGAAGGGCAGTAGAAGGCCTTCAATGATGATTTCTTTGCATGGTTGTCGCGGAAGATACCCACGATAGAGGACTACCCATACGCTGGAAACAACTTTTTCATGGATCCAAACATGCCCGTACATCCTGCAGAGGAGTGAGGAGAGATAGGTAACATTTTTTTTTTTGTTTGTATATGTAATTTTTATGTTTTAGGTATATATCATGTTTTTGGATGATAGAGTTTCTGACAGGTGACCCGCTTGTGTTACATTGCGGGGGCGTTGGACTGTGCGACTGCCAACTTCGCGGAGACAGAAGCGCGTCCGGCGAGCCCTTATTTCGCGCCTCGAGGGGAGTAGCGATGGCGCGAGAACCCTCCAGCGAGGTAGAAGGGCTCGCGATTGAAGCGGAGAATTTCAGCGACTTTCCTGCTTACGGTGCTTACATGATCGATATAGAGGACATCTTTGATCCCTATGCGGACTCATATGGTGGGGTTACCTGGGACGCTAGATTAGTTATTTAGAGAAGCGGTTAGTGTTGTTCATGATTAAGACTGGTACTGAACGACTGTACACTTTTTATGAGCACTTAGATGTATTATCTTTTTGAGGGCGTAAGCCCTAGTGACTCGATGATGAAATACATGTATTATATTTTTTGAAGGCATTCATGCCCGTCGTATACTCTGAAACCTTTGAGATATTATATATATGATTTTTATTTCTTTTATGTGTCTTTATGGATTTTTTGTGTACAAAATGTGTATTTACATGTGGTTGATCATGATCTTTTTATGTGTGAGCAGATGCCAATCTAAAATATGATTAGCTTCAAATTATCGTGATTTGATTCGACTTCTAGGAACATGAAAATGTAAATATAATCAAAGTAGCGTTCCAAGAGACGTACCCTAAAGAACCATCATTGTAGAGTAGGATCATAAACACAATAAAACCCATTTAACTGGGACACAAACAAAAAGAATCTAAGTATACCAAGAGGTGAGAGATACCATGCAAAAAAACATCACGAAGAAACTCAATAAATGCGCTATACTTGGCAACATTGTTTGTGGTGTCACCTAAGCGTATTCCTCCGGAAGATATGGCTGACCGTGGTGTGAAGGTGCAAGCGGCGGAGGCAAGCCTCGCGTGTCGACTTAACTTGCCAGATGCATACCCAATGAACACCTCGGACTCACTTGACATCATGGCGAAAGATAACATTAATGACACGTCCATGATACGTTTTTCAAAAGAAAGCGAAAAGAAAGTGATAGCACAAAGACTATACATATGTTACAAAGCGTTACCCACGGTGACCCTATGAGTAGTACTTCTTGAGGTAGAAGCCCATTTCTAGGCTCGCCAAAGCATTCCCTTCAAAATCGACGGAGCGATAAGAGCCCTTCTTTAGCACCTCTTTCACAATGAAGGGTCCAGAACCACATGGGTTTGAACTTTCCTGCCCCGAGGGTCATATCTTGGTCATAAACGGACAAGGTCTCCCTCGAAAGCAGAAGACGAACGGACCTGTCATATTGACATTTAACTCTATTCTTATGAGCTTCGTTGGCGAGGGCATGTGACGCTACTCTGCTCATTGAGTTGCTCAAGGTGCACTAACCGTTCTTCTAGCGGAGAAGTGTCTGGCGATAACTATACTGCCAATTTCAGAAATGGAATTTGACATTCAATGGGCAAAGCGCCTCGGCAGATATGAGAGTTGGAAAAGGTGCGGTTCGCGATCTTAGCGATGTCGATAAGCCCATATCGTATAATATCAAATGCAGAGTTTGACTTAATTTGAGTTTATGGTCGCGTTGCCATTGATAATGGCGTTTTGTTAATAGCTTCACTTGCCCATTGGCTTGGGATAATAGGGTGATGAGTGTTCTAGTAACTTAGCTTTGATATTAACTCGGTCATCATTTGATTCGAAAGTGACAGCCATGTTCAGTGAAAATCTCTCGGGACTCGAGCGTGCTATAATCACGGATTAAATAAGAAGAGAACGGTCTCTCATCATCTTTAAGCGATGGGCATGGCCGTGCATGATGAAGCCAGATCCGCTGACCACAATGATATAGCGGTGCCCGATGTTGATGGGGGTTACCGTAGTGTAATCGGTAATCCCCCCGCGGTGAAGGGACCGGCGGTGATAGCAGGAAACGTGGGGATGGATGTGCCCTCATCTTCCAAAAGAATATCTGACACAGGTGGCACCTCTTGACCGACTCAATACAAACTTTGATAAGCGTGGGCCAAAGTAACACCTTTCGTATAATATTTTGGGTTGTTGCCAACCCGGACAAGTGACCGCCATAAGATCTTGTATGACAATCATTGAGTACTATGGCGGCCTCCTCATGAGTGAGGCATCGGCAGATAACATCTACACCTCTTTGATACAAGGTATCATTGAGGATAAGACGGACTTGGCACGATGGGCGTATCGTGGCGCTCATCACGGCTTGAATGTAGGACACTTCAAAGTGCGGAATGTAATAAGGTATATATCCGTGCCGAAGTTGAACAATTAGATTAAAACATATCACCGGGATAGAGTGATTCCTTAGGTACAAAGCGTCACGGAAGTTCAGCTCGGTTCTGCGAAGACCGGTGATTTTTTGGACTTTTCTTGGCTCCGAAACTCAAACTCTTGAAGGAGGCCATCATCGTACGATACCCAGATAAATCGTCATCGCTTATGTCTTTGAAATGGATTCTGACGTAGCAATGATGGTCTTGCAACGAACATAGTGAGCAGTTGGGCAGCATGGTGACATAGCAAGTTTTCTCAAGATGGATTAGTTCAGGTTGAGTCGGAGCGACTGAGAATCACCTATCCGGGGTGATATGTTTTAATCAGGTGTCTAATCCCTGGTACGGATATATGATATAATATCTCAGACTTTGAAGTGTCCTACATCTGCTTCTCGTGATGAGCGTCACCGTATATGCCATCAGGCCTAGAACTATCTTATCCTCAATGATACCTTGTATCGGCGAGGTATAGATGCTATCTTGCGTCGATACCTCACTCATGAGGAGGCCATCAAAGTGCTCAATGATTGTCATGCAGATGGCGATTACTATCCCGGAGTTGGCAACAACCAAAATATTATACGAGCCAGGTTACTTTTTATTACGCTTATCCAGAGATTGTATTGGGGTCGAGTCAAAAGTGCCATGCGTACTGAAATCTTCTCGCGGAAAGATGAGGGCACATCCATTAATGTTTCCTGTTAGCACCGTCGGTCCCTTCACCAAAAGTGGGGATTGAAGTTACTACTTGCAACCCCCCGTCAACTACGGGGCACCGCTATATCATTGTGGCTGTTGACTACTTCACTAAGTGGTCGAAGCCATGCCGACGTTAAAGATTGATGGGGTGCAGCTCTCTTCTTATTTAACCAGTTATAGCACGGTTCGGGTCGAGAGAGATTGTCGCTGATAGCAGCGGTCACTTTCCAGAATCAAATGATGACCGAGTTAACATCCAAACTTGGGTTACGGAACACTCATCACCTATTATCCCCAAGCCAATGGGGAAGTGGAAGCTGTTAACAAAACGCTTAAGACAATACTTACAACGCACCATAAACTTAGCTAAGTCAAACTGGCATTTGATATTACCTCGGCATTATGGGCTTATCGAACATCGGTTAAGACTGCAACCGGTTTCTCTTTCCAACTCGTTTACGGGCTGGAGCAGTCTTGCCCATTGAATGTCAAATTCCATCTCTAGGTGGCAGTACAGTTACCGGGCACTTCTCCGTTGAAGAACGGTTGGTGCACCTTGAGCAACTTGACGGTACGCGGCACAACAACGAAGCTCATAAGTAAATTAATATGATCGGTCCGTTCGTCTCGGGTTTCTCTGAGGAGACCTTTGTCACAGTTTGTATTGAGATAAGGCCCTGAAGTCGGGAAAGTTCAAACCCATGTGGTTTGGACATTTCATCATAAAAGAGGTGCTAAAGAAGGGCGCTTATCATCTGGTCGATTTTGAAGGGGAATGCTTTGGCGGAGCCTGAAATGGGCTCTACCTCAGTACTACTCATAGGGTCACTGTGGTAACTTTTTGTAACATATGAATAGTCTTTGTACTATCACTTTCTTTCGTTTCTTTTGAAAACGTGTCATGGACGTGTCGTGTGTTATCTTTCGTCACTATGGCGATGTCAAAGTGAGTCCGGAGTGTTCATTGGGTATGCAGGCGGTGCTAGTCATTACACGCGGAACTGCCTCCGCGGCTTGGTATCTTCTACCACAGGGTCGGTTATTCTTCGGGCTATGTAGGTGACACCACAAGCAATAACGCTGAGTTTAGCGCAGTTATTGAGTTGCTCGTGACGCTTTGTCATTGGGTATCTCGCCTCCGGGTCTATCTAGACGCTCAACTGGTTGTGTCGCAGCCTATCTAGACGCTCAACTGGTTGTGTCGCAGCTAAACAGAATATACCGTGTGCACGATCCTACTTTACACCGAAGATTCCTTAGGGTACGTCTCTTGGAACGCTACTTTGATTATATTACATATTTTCATGTTCCTAGAAGTCAGAATCAAATCACAGATACTCTAGCTAATCACATATTAGATTGGCATCTTGCTCACACATAAAAAGATCATGATCAACCACATGTAAATACATTTTTGTACACAAAAAATCCATAAAGACACATAAAAGAAATAAAAATCATATATATACATCTCAAAAGGTTTCAGAGTACACAGACGGGCATGAATGCCTCAAAAAATATAATACATGTGGGAGCCATCACGAGTCACTAGGGCTTACGCCCTCAAAAAGATAATACATCTAAGTGCTCAAGGCACATAAAAAGTGTACAAGGCTGTTCAGGGCCTGTGGGCCCTGTTATAATCATGAACAGCCCGGCCTAACCGCCTAAATAACCGGACCCATGTCCGAGGTAACCCCACCATATATCGCTGCATAGGGATCAGCATGTCCTCGATATCGATCATGGGCACTGTGCGAGTGAGCTCAGTGAAATTCTGCTCAATCTGCCTCAGAGCCCTCTCGGCCTCTCCTGCGGGAGGGTTCCCTGTTACTGCTACCCCCCTGGAGGCGGCAGCTGCGGCCTCTGGCCGTGGACGGCGCCTATTCCGCGCAAAGTTGGCAGGCCGCACAGGTCCAACGTCTGCAATGTAACACAAGGGTCACCCGTCAGAAACTCTATCATCCAAAAAACATGATATATATCTAAAAAACATAAAAATTACATATACAAACAAAAAAACAGTACAGGAGGAGACTTACCTATCTCTCCTCGCGCCTCTCCTGGAGGCACTGGCATCTCTGGATCCCTGGAGAAATCAATCCCCGCGTATGGGTAGTCCTCTATCGTGGGTATCTTCCGCGACAACCATGCAAAGAAATCATCATTGAAGGCCTCTACGGTCCTTCCGCCACCCTGTCGTGGCAGCAGAGCTGCCCATCTGCATACCGCTGGGAACGTAGCCAGGTGTCCCCGCACAGTCATCCGGGGACTAAAACATGGAACTCGCTCGAAGAAGAATGAGCATAAGATAGTCCCAAACCCGAAGTTCCTATGCTCCCGCTGATGACAATCTGTCAGTTGCCTCTTCATCACCTCGAGCAGTGTGGTGCTCCAGTCGAAAATCTGTGCATTCATGCACTGAAGGGCACAGTTCATCTGTGCGCGCGTAGCCTGATGATGGGCGGTCGAACCGGTAATTCGCCCAATGAGCGACAAAACGGTCTGCAAGGTCAGACTAATAACACTGTTAACTGGCACCCAGGAAGTCTCCCGGCTGGTGCCAGCCACACAGTACTCTGCAATCAGCTCGGAGACTTTTCTCGTCCCCGTCGGAAATGTATGCA
>SNQJ01S0131428.1:0-25810 GCA_010110895.2 Picea sitchensis | reverse complement strand
TTTACGAGAATAAAGATGCCAATAATTGAAATAACCTAATCAACAATAATTGGAAATGCCATTATCCAAGATAACCTCTTTAACAGTAAGAATTGCCCATACTCCATATCCAAATAGTCATTAATTAAACCATGCCACTATTCCGATAACCACCTTAACAATAAATAAATAAAAAGCCAATATTCAATGTAACCCAACGGACAGTAACTAAAAATGCCACTCAATCCTTTATGCAACTAAAACTCATACTTGTTATTGACAGAACACGTTTTATTTATTAATTATTTAATTTTATCATTTTAATCTCATTATTGATTTCAAGAGTTTAGCATGTAAGGACCTTCCTAGAGAGATCGATATCTTCTAGGACTCCGGTCTTGAGAATCTAGTTCATCAATATGAAAAATACACCCATCATTAAGAGCTATCAATTCTATTAAGGAAAATTTACAAGTCTTTAAATCTTACACAATGTGAGCATTGCAATCCTAGGTGTGCTGGCTCGAAGCATCATTAAGGGACATATTGGTGGACTCAATAACGTTGAGATTACACAAATTCAATACGGCACAAATTCAATACGGCAATGCCTTCGATGTCAGATTGAAAGCATTTTCCTTTTTTAAAATTTAACCTAAAGCATATCTTGGACTAGCAGTAAATTAAACCTAGGATACCAAACTTATTCTAATCATTGTTCAAGTAGTGCAAATATCCATAACGGTTCTAACTAGGGACAATTGCATAGCAACATTATTTAAGGCACCATAATATTAAAATGATAATATGGGAACCAGAATATTCAAGGGCACCAATAATCCACTTTATTACAACGCTGAAAATAAACCCTAGTATTAACGGCAATTAATACACCCCAAAATTTGATCGATAAAGGAACCCTAAAGTTAACTGATAATAAAACCAGGCAATCTAGGCGGCCACGCTATCCATAATATTAAACTTGAACGTTACACCAGATGTTAACGGGAAAACAAAAACCAGCGCACGAAACGATGACAGCGCCATAATGATTAAAACCAAGCTCCGCTTGTGGAAGAACCCTACGCGGTCCGGGCAAATGGAGTTAGATAACTGAGAAAAAGGGAAGGGGAGTTTGCAGTCTTCAGGCGGAGCGCACAGGTGTAATAAATCGCTCCTCTACAGTAACCTGTCATTTCGAATTCTAAGGCATAGATTTCATTGGTAACATAAATCACAGGCTTGTCAGTGAGGGGTTTTGTGACTGGTTAAGTCGAGATTTCCAGAATAATTCCAGACTGTCAGTGCGTTCAAGGTTCTGCCACATTTCTGTCAACCTGCAAGACTAAACGGCTGCAAGGGTTCCCGCCAGGTTCACCGTCCCTTCCTAAGGAGAGAGTTCACCGATGACTGCAATTAAGAGCTGCCTGGCGCAGGCTGCAAGGAGCACATAAGGGTGCGGCATCCAACGCAAATTCCAGGGAGGTGGTTTACAACAAAGGAACCGCGTGCAACTACGGTGGACAGTGCCCCATGCTAAATCACGCCACCGTCCTATTCTTAAATAAACCGGCGATACATTAAGAGGCGCCAGATTCCATAAATGTCCATATGCTGCACTGGCCGGGCAGACAATGCCGGTTTCCTCTCGGGCCGGGTTTCAACCAGCGAAGGATGAGATTGCCAGGCGTGAACCGAAGATTGGTAAGCTTTTCCACAGTGGTACAGAGGCGCGCTAAATTAAGCCCAATTCGGAGGAAAAAGTGAACAAGGACTGCGCGTAGGCATCCAATGCATTAATATACAATTAATATAACTTTATCTAAATGAATTGGTATTTTCACTAAAGATAAAGTTCACATAAAGAAAAAAAGTGCATCCAATGCATTAATATACCATTAATATAACTTTATCTAAATGAATTGGTATTTTCCTTGGCCTAAGGCCTCTCCTCCTCTCTTCTTTGAATGTTCCTTACATTAATTTACACACTTTTGTATGAACGTTTTGTCTTTGCTTTGAATGAAAGAGCTACCTCAAGTTGTTGTTTCTAAATGAATGTTCCTTACATTAATTTACACATTTTTGTATTAACGTTTTGTCTTTGCTTTGAAGAAAAGAGCTACCTCACTTTTGTATTAACATTTTGTCTTTGCTTTAAAGAAAAGAGCTACCTCAAGTTGTTGTTTCTAACTGAAATTTACACACTTTTGTATTAACGTTTTGTCTTTGCTTTCAATAAAAGAGCTACTCAAGTTGTTGTTTCTAAATGAATGTTCCTTACATTAATTTACACACTTTTGTATTAACGTTTTGTCTTTGCTTTGAAGAAAAGAGCTACCTCACTTTTGTATTAACGTTTTGTCTTTGCTTTGAAGAAAAGAGCTACCTCAAGTTGTTGTTTCTAACTGAAGGGAGGATATGGGATAGTATTTTTATCAAAGTGAAGGTCAATTCACCATTATGAATGTGAAATCCATATTAATTTTTAACATAATTTTTAACATTTTTATTTGCTTTGAAGAAAAGAGCTACCTCAAGTTGTTGTTTCTAAATGAAGGGAGGATATGGGATAGTATTTTTATCAAAGTGAAGGTCAATTCACCATTATGAATGTAAAATCCATATTAATTTTTAACAATTTTTTTTTTTTTCACAAACGAAGAAAAACGCTACCTCAAGTTGTTGTTTCTAAATGAAGGGATGATATGGGATAGTATTTTTATCAAAGTGAAGGTCAATTCACCGTTATGAATGTGAAATCCATATTAATTTTTAACAATTTTTTTTTTTCACAAACAAATTGATCACTATCAAAAAGATTTTATATTAATTTAAATTTTTTTTTTTTTTCACAAACAAATTGATCACTATCAAAAAGATCTTAGTTATGAATGTGAAATCCATATTAATTTTTAACAATTTTTTTTTTTCACAAACAAATTGATCACTATCAAAAAGATCTTATATTAATTTTTAACAAAAAAAAATTTTCACAAACAAATTGATAACTATCAAAAAGATCTTAATTTGTTTAGAGAATTTTTTTTATTATGTACATTACAAAGAAAGAGAGTTGTTAAACAAAGAAGGAGAGTTGTTAATTAGCTAATTTATATTTTTTAGGAGGTTAATAGGAAAGTTGTTAACTAGCTAATTTATATTTTTTTTAGGAGGTTAATACGGTACAAATATGTAATAATATTATTATTGTTAACTAGCTAATTTATATTTTTTTGGGAGGTTAATATGGCACAAATAAGTAATAACATTATTATGTTAACTAGCTAATTTATATTTTTTTAGGAGGTTAATATGGTACAAATAGGTAATAACATTATTATTGTTAACTAGATAAATATTTTTTTAGGAGGTTAATATGGTACAAATAAGTAATAACATTATTTTTGTTAACTAGATAAATATTTTTTTAGGAAGTTAATATGGTACAAATAAGTAATAACATTATTATTGTTAACTAAATAAATATTTTTTTAAGAGGTTAATATGGTACAAATAAGTAATAACATTATTTTTGTTAACTAGATAAATATTTTTTTAGGAAGTTAATATGGTACAAATAAGTAATAACATTATTATTGTTAACTAAATAAATATTTTTTTAAGAGATTAATATGGTACAAATAAGTAATAACATTATTATTGTTAACTAGATAATTTATATTTTCTAGGAGGTTAATATCGTACAAATAAATAATAACATTATTATAATTATTTTAGATATTACAATCAATATAACATAAAATATATTAAAATAATTATTTATGATAATTTAAAATATTAGCAAAAACTTTAAATATTACCATGTAACAAAAAATAAATATTACTATGTAACAAAAAATATTTATTTTAATGATTATCCTTAATAATCATAGTTGAATGCTGCTCATTATTATTCTTATAATGATAAGCTATGACTCTCATATCCATCCTTTTAATCTCTCGACTAATTGGCAATTTATGATAAGCTATGACTCTCATATCCATCCTTTTAATCTCTCGACTACTCTCGACTAATTGGCAATTTATGATAAGCTATGACTCTCATATCCATCCTTTTAATCTCTCGACTAATTGGCAATTTATGATAAGCTATGACTCTCATATCCATCCTCTTAATCTCTAGACTAATTGGCAATTTATTAAGCAATCTTATGACTTTTGTTTTTCCTTATGTAGGAAAAACAACACTAATCACTAATTTTATTTTATAATGTGCATCCAATCTTCTTTACCATGTACATCCAGTAAGTTATGACTCTCATATCCATCCTCTCAATCTCTACAAAAATTCGCAATTTATCAAGCGATTCTATGAGTTTTCGTTTTCCTTATGTGGGAAAAAACACTAATGACTCTCATATCCATCCTCTCTACAAAAAATCGCAATTTATCAAGCGATTCTATGAGTTTTCGTTTTCCTTATGTGGGAAAAACACTAATTTTCTTGTACAATGTGTATCCAATCTTCTTTGAGTTAAAAAAAAAAAAATTGAGTCATTTCCGTCTTCATTTTGATTTGAAGATGAAGAAAGCAAGTCATTGATGAACAAAAGAATCATTGGTTCTAAATCTTCCTCCTAATATTTGTTCATTTTTGTTTTCACTTTGATTTGAAGATGAACAAAAGAAGCATCAGTTCTAAAACTTCCTCCTAATAATCATTTGATGTCCTCCTAATATTTAGTCATTTTTGTTTTCACTTTGATAATATTTAGTCATTTTTGTTTTCCCTTTGATTTGAAGATGAACAAAAGAAGCATTAGTTCTAAAACTTCCTCCTAATAATCATTTGTTGTCTGTTGTAGAATTCGGGAGGAGGGAAATACGCGCATTTCTCTATAGACGAGGCATCTTTTTGATACCTATGTGATCGAAGAACTAAATCGAAGTGTGCTGTTGTCGGTCGTCCGTGGGAACCCATCTGAAAGATGTTATCTGTGTCCGTGGGATCGCCTATCTCGTAATATGTTTTCTCTCAATCGATCAATCACTATCAAGATCATCCACCTCGCTTACTGACAAAACTTCCTAGCGTGAATTACACTATGTGTCTGGCGCATGATCTTAAACAGGTGCATTGTAAGTAAGCATCATGCATCGGTTCCAAAAACTACCTATGAGAGTTTGAGGTCCCTACGTTTGACAACACTACTGAAGTTGCACACTCCACCAAAAATTGAGATCGGGGGGGGTGGGTGTGAAGCAGAATGATATGGTTATATAGGTAGGGCATATTCCATTCATTCCCACGATATGAACATGCTCACTGGTCAGTCCATGGATGGGTAATCAGTCCATGGATGGTGAAAATGTTATAGATCTTTTATGGGGCATGGAAAGCATGGCTAAAATAAAAAAACTTACCCAACTCAACAAAGGAAAATGTGTGAGCCAAAATCCCTAGGCGCCCTCCTTCCAAGTGACAATCCTTTTCCCTT
This sequence comes from Picea sitchensis, assembly GCA_010110895.2. Lineage (NCBI taxonomy): Eukaryota > Viridiplantae > Streptophyta > Pinopsida > Pinales > Pinaceae > Picea > Picea sitchensis. The sequence goes on along the minus strand of SNQJ01S0131428.1, from coordinate 20,369 downwards.
CCTTGGATCGAATTTTAGAGGTTTGTATCACACCCACTGCTTAGGACCTTCAATACCCCACTAGCCAGTCCCTCACTTCGAATTGGTCGTGTGCCTTGAGCCGATTCTGTACCTTATGGTCGCGACAAGCAGGCAGGCTGGGCACGGGATCGGTGGATAATCATTTGTTGTCTGTTTTCCTGATGTCCCACGTAGTAGGAACAACATATTTCTAAGCCTTTCAAAATTCTCTTTGTTCAATGTCTCTATGAATACATTTATAAGTTATTGTGAATCAATTGTATCACCAATGTCTCTATGAATACATTTATAAGTTATTGTGAATCAATTGTATCACCCTATTTTTCATAAGAATTGTATCACCCTATTTTTCATAAGCTATATAATATAATGATCATGCACCTCGTTGTGTTTTGGATCAAGATTGCATTGGAGTTTTTTTTCTAACTTCATTATGCAAGTTAATATTTAGATTTATAGTGGATCCATTATTTCACCCTATTTTGCATAAGCTATCTAATATACTAATCATGTACCTTCTTGTGTTTTTTATCAACATTGCATTGAAGTTTTTTTGCCAACTTCATCATCTTTTGATCATTACAAAACGCTATCTAATATACTGATCATGTAGCTCCTTGTGTTTTTTATCAACATTGCATTGGAGTATTTTGCCAACTTCATCATCTTTTAATCATTACAAAACAAATTAGTTCTTTTCATTTAATAATTTACTAAAATGGATCAACAATAATCATAATCTAAATTTGGTTTTCCTCATATAACTAACAAAACTTCATCTAACTAACAAAACTTCAGATTATATCGATCGTATATAAAATGAACAGTATATCACACAATCATATATTCAGATTATCTCCCTTGTATTTAAAATGCACACTATATCAACACAATCTTGCATTCATTTTACCTTCAAATTTGAAGTGTCACAATCTCTATATAAAACATAGTGGAGAATGAATTAAATGTTACTCGTATGCTTAGTTTATGTGTATAGGCCACCCTATCCTGGACGGCATGATATTTTGCAATAGAAGGACTATGCACACTATATTTTGGAATAGAAGGACTATACTAGGTAAAGTAACAAAATATCTTTAGAAAGAGATTCCTGGGATTACACAATTTGACACATAAAATTTACTTAAAACAAATGATTATAGTGGCTCCGAATAATATATATTACTTTTGTTTGCGAACAAAAGATATTACTAGAGAGTTTTCAACTTATTTCAAGTTTGTTCTCTAGGGTCAAATTTATTTTTTGAACACCTCATGTAGCGAATGCATGCAGACTCAAAAAAAAATATAGCCAAGCTTTGTTTGTTGTATATTTGAAGCTTTGCTTGTTGTATATTTGAAAGTGTCAGTCTAAAAAAAAATCACCCTTTGGTAACTTATATACAGATTCATATTTGATTTAGAGTTCACAACTTTAACCATGTAATGTGATAAAAAATAAAAAAATCTAGATGGAATACAAGTTACCAATAGGAATCTAACCTAAAATAATTATATTCATCGACTAAAAGATTTGTTTTATATCTAGAAGTTGAACACAATTCATGTTTTCAAAATGAAAATATCGTTAAGTTGGTTTTCTTCCTATGTAGAGTTACCACTACTAGAATAAAAATAAGGACATGAAGAAGCATACTCCAAGCCAAAACACTCAAAATCTAAAATATTGTAACATCCCACTCTTATGCACATTGAGCGGACTAATTATTTGAGGACACTTGCATACAAGTGATCCAGGTCATTATACTATTGGTTGTTTTGATTATGATTATGAGACATTGTGGATTTGATGATATGTTATTTTTGTTGTGTTTACATCGACAGGTCCTATTGATTGGGTTCTCCTGAGTGTGCAGGACTTTGGACGTTGAAGTTGCCAAGGCATCAAGGAAACTCTTGAGACTCCAGGTTGAGTCAGGGAGTGGATTGTTAGGGTTTGAATGTTGTTGATGTGACATATGTATATATGATTAGATATTATAATGTTGATTGTTATTGTTGACATGATTCGTTGATGGATGCAGGCTGAAGATAACTTGCCGACCAGACTCATATTTGGAGTAAAGGGCACACACGACAACCAGAGACATCGAAGGAGAGGTGTGGCAATATCCTTGCAAACAGCCTACTAACACTCCTTCCATGGCTCAAAATGTAGGTTATTGATTACCTAATTCGAGAAGACACACTATGTCGTGAGGGCAGACTGTGACAATCACTCATAATGATTCTAAGGGGCACATAATAAGGCAGGGTCCTTATTCCTTATAGGCTCTTAGTATCCCACAAGAGCACCTGAAAGAGTATTGACTCTAGGGGTTTGACATCTACCAAATTCAGTCAAGAGGCGAGTGGCACCCTTGGAGTACGTAGTGCGTCTTGAAGGGCACGTCGCGCAAATAAAACTAAAAGAGGTGAGTGGCACCCTTGAAGCACATAGTGCATCCTGAAGGGCATGACGCGATTTTAAGTAGTAATTGAATAAACCTAGTGCCTAGAAAACTATTCCCCTTAGGACCTGGTCGGCCTTAAAATGAATGATGTGATGAGTAACTTTAATAACAAATTCTCTTAAGAACTGTCGCCAAGCCTAGTGAATAAAAAACTTAGGTCTGAGTAGAACCTTTTAACAAAAAAAACTAAAAACTTAGGTCTGAGTAGAACCTTTTAACAAAAAAAACTAATTAGACCTGCAACAAGAAGGGGCGTAAGAAATTCAAACTTTAATTATTAAAGTAAAAATTATATTGGAGGATTAAATATATTAAAAGGGTAAATGATTCTTTTTGTCTACACTTGCTAAATATGATTTTTAGTTAAAAAAAGGGGGGACAGAACTTAAACAAAAAGTGAAACTTAAAGAAAAGGGGAAACTTAAAGAAAAAAGGGGAATGTCTAAATTAATAAGGAATCTAGCCTTTGGAACTTTCTATTTATGAACTCAACTAGGAATTAAGTAAGGTGAAAATCATTTAAGAATTGTAAGGGAATAATGGGACACCAAGGAGCTTTTTTAGGAATTCTTTTAGTTGGGTGTTAAATAGGCAAATTTAATTAATTAATAAATTGATTTTCTAGTGCAACTAGAGGATCTGGAGAAATGTGTACATGGGAGGTTTTTCTAATTAAATAAATGAAAAATGAATCTAATGAGGGTTTGGGAAACCAATTACTTGAAAACTCTGTAAAACGGATGGCGAAGGGGGATTATGGATCACATCTATTCTACGTAACATTACGTTGTCGAAATTTTATCTTGACTGAATTTTCTCTTGTGGGGGTTGGGATACCCAGTTCAGGTAATGAGTGGTAGCTCGACCTTGTGATGCGAGCTGAGAAGTTAGAATTCTTTGGTATTGTGCGCATGGCCCCTTTACAGCTTGGGGGGATGAGGGGGAAGAAGTGTACCCATAGTGTTGGCTGCAAGATACCGGTGAGGTCTCGTTGGTCGGCGAGTAGGAGCTGGACGAAGCTATATCATGGGAGGACACCTTCGACATTCAACTTGTCGGTTACGATAATTATGCTAAAGATGTTAATTGTGTAAGACTTAGATTTTGTATTGTTATGGTTATTTCTTTCGGTTGAAGATTTTTTTCTATGAGATTTATGCAATGTAAAGCTATTGTATTTGTAATTGATTGTTTATCTTATATCTAGGTTTATAATTGTAATCTGATTGAAGAAGTAAAATCTATTTATGTATATACATACAATGGACAATTGGTTGGGTTGATTGATTTAAATTTCATTTCAATTTGTCGTAAGAATGTTTGTTTCCCTTAACTTGAAATTTAATCTATGAAGCATCCCTGGCAAATTGTGATTGTTCTTTGTTGATAGAATGGTCAAAAATATTTGTTTTGGTTATATTCTCGATTATATGCTCTCGGTGAACTAGTGTCACCACTGGTTGATTCCCTTCTGTTTACCTTGTTTCAAATCCAACACGATTGCACATGCACTGACACCGTAGCAAAAGTAAATGGGCTAGGCATAACATCATCATCCGTGTTTTGAATTTGACAAAATAACTCCAAGGCTTGATTGTAGTGTGCATTCTGGTCATAACCAGATATCATACCTTTCCAAGATACAACATTTCATTCAGGCATTCATTAATCACTCGCTGTGCATACTCGACATTCCCACATTTTACATACTTGTATACAAGGGCGCTTCCCAAATAAACATCTGAATATAACCCCCGCTAGAAAACATCTACATGGACCTATTTTCCCTGTTCTTGATCCATTGAGAAAGCACATGCATGCAACACACTGGAATACGCGAACTGATTTGCCTCAATGCCTTCACATTGTATTGCAGAAAACGTTTTAGAGCCTCCTCGCCATCCCCCTGTTCGGCATACCCTGCAATCACTGAATTCCATGACACGACATTGCGACCAGACAGTGTTTCAAATAGACATTCCGTGTCCTCCATGCTACCGCATTTTTCATAGAATGCAATCACTATATTCCAAGAGAAGGAATTTCATCTAAGAATTTTTCAACTATGGCATGCATTTCTCAAACTTCCACACTTGGCGTACCTCTCTCAAGATGATTGCCCATAATTTTTTTTGTTGGGTTTAACCAATTCTTGATTATGTGGGAATGAACCTTCTTGCCATGTTTAATGGATTTGGAGTTTATGCACTCCTGCAGAATACTTGATTATGTGTTAGAGTTTGTGGGAGGTATTTCCTTTTCCATGGATTATATAAATTCCATGTCAAGTTTTTTCTCATGCAAACCATATATGCCAAGATCTTTGGTACCCCACAAAATTTAGCTTGAGGTCCATGTGATTGTGATTCCATGCTTGTACATCAACAATCCTGAAAATACGTGAGCGATAGCAAGCATGAGGTGAAGAAAAACAAAAACAATCCATGCCAAAGGCACAAAGTCGTTTTAAATGACAAGGCATTTGATATTTCAGTTTTGTAGGGACACTTGTATTTAACCAATGTGAACTTGTATTTTTTAATGTTCTGAATTTCTGGGTATTTAGTTGTCATTTCTATTTATATATACAGATTTATTGTTGTTAAGGGATGTTGTGTTGATAGGGATTAACCAACGGACTTACCCAATTTAAATTGATATAATAGTCCCACAACATTTTATTTGATTATCCGTTTTCGTGTTTAATTGTTGGCATCAACTTTATTGGTTCCAGTTCAATGGAGATATAACCGTTTATTTAATTTATTAATGATTATCACATTTATCCCACAAGATGGACTCGCTGTTTTCCCTTGCATCAGTATCGTAATTCACTTGTATTATTGTGGTGCTTAAATTATTTATCAATGCCACTGCCATGATATCAATATTAAATCTTGCTTAGAGTTTAAAATATGTTGCCCGAGTATTAGTAATGAAGTATAACCAGGACGATAATTAATTAGTCTGATTATGATATCAGTGGATTATATTAATGGGTAAATCCTAATGGAAGTTTTAAATTAAAAAGTGTAGAATGGGAGTAAAAACAATTTCGCTATTGTTATTCTAGAGCATTAATATTCCTTAATTGAATGTTAGGATATAACAACTTAAAAAAGGGTGTCGATTCAACGGGTTGTGATCTTTAAGATATTCATATAATGATGGGCTTATTTTATTAACTTATCTAAATTACTGTGAAGCAATTTTTAATTTTTTCTCGTGAAATAGTCACTAATTATTGCACTTTAGCATAACATTGAGTAAGGGTGAATGATGCTTGGCTCCCCACCCCTTTTCCTTTTTACTCCTTGAAATTTAAGGGTTGTTTTCATGGTAGGGCTGTAGAACCCAAGAAGTACAAGATTATAGATGAGTTTAATGGAATTTTAAACCCTTGATTGGAAAGTATAATGTTGCTTGAGGATGGTTAGGTTCTTTCACTTTTAGATGGTGATTGGTTACTTATGTTGTGATTTATTCCATATGATGACAATTGCTAATGAATTACATCCAGGCATTGCGCCATTTTAAGTATATCGATTTTAGTCACCCTGCTTCCATGTTGGCTTTATTGTTTAGATTGCCTTCGTCTAACGACGTCACATAGAGTATGACACTACAAGTAGGATTTTAGGCATGTTGGATTTTATGTTTTCTTGAAGGATTAGAGTTATTTTGTTTGCGCTTGGGTCCCTAGCTCTCTTGTCCCAATGTGGCAAGGTGATACCTCATGATTGGATCATTACGCATGTTGATCGATGAGTGCATAAGAACCTTGGCTTCGGGTCATGCGCCTCCCAATGTGGATGATGTTGTTTTTGTAAGTAAGGTTGTACTTGTCATGTAAAGTGTAATGTGATTTTCCCCCGCACGTCGGGAAGGTTCTAGTTTCTTGCGTCGTTAAGGTTGTTGCATTTGGATTGATTGATATGCGTTTATCCTAGTAAGTGTGGTCTTGTGTGTGATGGGTGGGATGTAGACACCTCCTTGTTACTTAGAACAATCACCATCCTTGAGACCTTAAATGGTCAATATTGATGGGATCCTAGGCTTGAGCGTTGCTTATGTGTCCTGGAAGTCCTAACCTTGCAGGGTAGGACGAGAGGGTAGTCTTTTCTACTTTTCGTTTGATTTTCTGTCATATGTTGCTTTCGACTGCTTGATGTGCTAGTATGCTAGGACGTTTTGTTTGTCTGTTGCCTAAATTTTGTGTGTTGTGTTCATCGCCTAGATGCGTTGATTGACTATTGTCGTTGTTACTTTCTTTCTTTTAAATATGTATATATATATACTTTTTGGAATGATTATGCATCTCATGTTGGCATAATGATGGGGGTCGTTACATAGGGTATCAGAGCGGGTTCGAGCCGCAACTTGGGATCACTACGACTTTCATTGATTAGATATTGATTATAATGTTTCTAATTAAATTGATTTGTATTCGTGCAGGTAATCATGGTTCTGAGGAAACCACAGAGGTAGACGATAGGGTTCTAGGGGAGGAGGCGCAATGCCCCCAGTAGCATCCACGCCCAAGGTGTCTAAACCCCAGGGAGACGACCTGGTTTTCGTGCAGGAAAAAATAGTTGTGGGTGATGTGGTTGGGTTGATGAGGTCCTTTCAGAGGATGTCGGAGGCACTGATCAACCATTTGGATAGAGATGAGTCCAGGTCATTGGCACCTCCCGAGGGTCCACCGTGAGTTTTGGTCGATACTGATAGCATTTACCGCAAACTCGAGAAGGTCAAATTTAGTGAGTTCTTTGGTGCCCCAGATGACGCAGCCATCGAGGCATGGTTGGAGAATATGGCGATGTGATTTTCACTTCGCGACTATACATCCAACATTAAGGTCTGCATGGTAGTCTTTCAATTGAAGGGGATCATTCTTCTATGGTGGAAGACACTCCTGCCATAGTTGAACATGGTCATCGAAGACATGTCATGGGAACTATTCGAGGAATGGCTCCAGGAGAGGTATTCATCTGAGGAATCCATTGAGAGTCAGCTCAACAAGTTCAACTCCTTGCAACTATGCAACTATACGGTGCCCGAGTATGAGGATCGTTTCATGGAGCTTCTTTGGTATGCTCCCCACTTGAATACCGATAAACTTAAGGTCAACAAGTTCTTGTTTGGCCTTAATGTCAACATTCGTGAAAAGGTTAGGATTTTGATGCCTCAAACCTTACATGATGTTGTTCAGAAGGCCCTCATAGTAGGGGAGGAGCTAATCAGCGGGGGTTAGAGCAGTACTCCAGTGAGACCAGTGGGATAGGTGTCATCTGGTGTGTAGAAACATCAGACACTAGCTATACCTTCACCAGGACACCAACTATTATTTCACTACACCTCAGTGACCAGTGCCTCAACAATGGAATCCTTACATAGGACCACAACACCGGTAGTAGCGTTGATTTTAGCTGCAGTTTAGGCTCGTTCAATAGAACATATCAGGGTTCCAGGCCAGTGGGCCATCAACTTCTACTTCAGGTACCAGGAGTACTGGACCGAAGAGAGGGTGTTGGACATGTGGAGAGCCACATTACCAGGATGAATGCCCATTTGAGAGGACCAGAGAATCTGGATCAGCCGAACCCACTACCATGGGAGATTTGGGCAAGGCCCATCGAATTCATGTAGCGATGAATAACCGCCAGGAAGAGCACCAGTCAATTGTTCTAGAGACGTCAGGTACCTTCATTGACCAGACCCTTAGTATTTTGATAGATCAAGGTGCTACAGAGAGTTTTATTCTTGGTACAGTGCTAAAAAGGATTAAGGTAAAGGCAGTTGAACATGATGAGTTTAGCTTTGTAAAAAGGGCTTCAGGATCCAAACAGAAGGTTGGAGGGAAGGTTACGGGCTATATCCTTAACCTGGGATAGTTTTTCACAAGGGCCAACCTGTACGTCACGATATTAAGATCTTATGACGTCGTGATTTTTATGGACTGGTTGGAATCGCATGAGGTGATACTCAACTGTAAGTCGAAATGATTAATCTTGGTCGATGATGAAGGATAGAGACATGTGATTATAGTTTGGAACCAAGGATTTTACCTGAGGTTCATCTCTTCCTTGCAACTACTGAAGAGCATGCGGAAGGGATGTAAGCTTTATGAAATCCTTGCGTTAAACGAGAAGGGAGTAGCGGAAGGTATAGAAAACCCTCCGATGGTGCGAGAGTTTGTGGACGTATTCCATGAGGAGTTACCTGGGATGTCGTGTAAGAGGGAATTGGAATTTACCATAGACCTAAAACTGAGGACTGAACCAATATCAAGAATGCCTTATCGGATGTTGACCCCAGAGTTACAGGATTTGAAAATGAAACTAAAGGAGTTGCTAGACCTGGGACTTATACATCCAAGTGTGTCACCGTGGGGTGCACCTGTTATATTCATACGGAAGAAGGATGGGTCGTGGAGACTCTGCATTGACTATCATCAATTGAACAAGGAAATGATCAAGAATCAGTATCCATTGCAAAGGATTGATGATTTGTTTGATCAGATGAAGGGTGTGACGGTGTTTTCAAATATCGATTTGAGATCAAGGTATCACCAGTTACGGATCAAAGAGGATGACATCCCTAAGAACTCCTTTAAGACAAGTTTTGGACATTCTGAGTTTACTATTTTCCCGTTTGGACTGATCAACACCCCAGGGGTATTTATGATTTTAATGAACAGGGTGTTCCACGAATAGTTGGACAAGTTCATCCAGGTAGTCATTGACGATATTTTGATTTACTCCTGGAAAATGGAGGAGCATGACGAGCACTTGCGCATGGTACTACAATGTCTACAAGAGAACAAATTGTAAGGGCGTGTCATCTTCGACAAAGGTATCACTGTGGATCCCTAAAAGGTAGAGGATATTATGGAATGGTATGCACTGACAAATGTCCCCATAGTGCGTAGCTTCATGGATTTAGAGGGATACTATCAATGGTTTTTCAAGGGTTTTTCGAAGATAGAAAATCCGATCGTGACATTGCAAAAGAAGAACAAGAAGTTTTTTTTGACCAAGAAATGCACGAAGGAATTTTGGAGGCTCAATGAGTTGTTGACGACAACACCGATACTAAAGGTCCCAAACATGGACGCAGTCTTCTTGGTATGCACTGACGCATCCAAGGAAGGCTTAGGTGGAGTGTTGATGCAAGACGGTCTAGTGATCGCTTACATCTCAAGAAAGTTGAGAAGGCATGAGGACAAATATGCGACACACGATTTGTAGTTGTTAGCCATTGTTTATGACTTGAGATTTTGGAGACACTACTTGATCGGATGAAAATTCAAACTAAAAACAAACCACTATGGTTTAGAACACATTTTTACACAAAGAGACTTGAATGCGCGACAACGACATTGGTCGGAACTTCTTAGCGAGTACGATTTCGAGATTACTTACATAAGAGGAATAGTGAATAGAGTGGTTGATGCATTGCGTTGAAGACCTCACATATTTTCGGTGATGCCTCTTCAAACGAATCTATTTGAAAATATTTTAACCTTATAGCGCGACGATGACTGGTACAAAGAGGTCAATTATTTTATCTAAGAAAACATAATGATGGTACAAAAATATGAGGGATTCACTGTGGACAACGATGGATTATTGAGATTTATAGGTCGAATTTACGTACCGCCCAATGACGAGTTGAGGAGTTTGATCCTAAACGAGGCTCATAGAGTAGTATACATGGCTCATTCTTGAGTCATGAAGATGAGGGTAGACCTTAAACCCTTATTCTTCTCGAAAGGAATGAAGGAATACATAGTCAACTATGTGGAAAGATGTCTAGAATGTTAGCAGGTGAAGGCTGAAAATAGACATCCGACAAGATTACTACAACCGCATGCTATTCTGAAATCGAAATGTGAGGTCATTTCGATGGATTTCATTGTTGGATTTCCACTGACAACAAGGAGAGATGACTCGATTTTTGTGGTAGTCAACACTCTGACGAAGAGTGCTCATTTTATTCCTGTGCGTACGACATATCAAGCACCTGACATAGCTATATTTTTCATCGGTGAGATTTTGAGGCTGCATGGCATGCCTAAGAGGATTATAGCTGATAGAGGATCGACGTTTACAAGAAGATTTTGGACTAGTTTCCAAGAGGCCATGGGAACCCAACTTAACTTTAGTACCGTGTATCACCCAAAGACACATGGGGCAATCAAAAGAACAAACCAAATATTGGAGGATATGTTTTGTATGTACGTTATGGACCAACAAAAGCATTGGGAAGAGTTCTTTCCACTGGTAGAGTTTGCATACAACAACAGTTATCAAAGTGCCATTAAGATGGCTCCTTTCGAGTTTCTTTATGGGTGACCATGTCGGACGCCTTTGAGTTGGGATCGACTTGAGGATAGGGTCCTAGTGGGACCATAAGCGATTCAATAAATGGAAGATCAAATGAAAACAATAAGACAAAGGATAAAGGAAGCACGGGATCATAAAAAGAGTTATGTCGATGCACATCATGTCGATCGTAGTTATGAAGTTGGCAATCGAGTCTTCTTGCGAGTGAAACCGCATAAGAGTTTGATCAAGTTTGGAAAGGGTGCTAACCTCTCTCCTAGGTTTGTGGGACCTTTTGAGATTGTGGAAAAGAAGGGGCCCGTGGCCTATCGACTAGCCTTTCCTGATTCTTTGAGGCATATGCACAATGTTTTTCACATATCTGTTTTGAGACATTATATTAGTGATACTACACATGTTATTGACATGAGTTCCTTGTAGGTATTGGATGCGGTTTATCTCATGACATAGCCAATCCACATACTGGACCATCACATTCGATAGCTACGGCGTCGAAGAATAGATCAGGTCAAGGTCTACTAGGACAACTATAGTCCACACTCGACGACCTAGGAGGACGCATATGATATGCATTAGCAGTTCCCATTTTTGTTTGATAGATAGACATATGATACTGTTATACACTTTATTTCGGCACTTACATACTTTGAAACTTCAAGATGAAGTTTAAAACAAGAGGGGGTGTGTGTAACATCCCACTCTTGCACACACTGAGTAGACTTATTCTTTGAGGACACTTGCGTGCAAGTGATCCAGGTCATTATACTATTGGCTATTTTGATTATGATTATGAGACATTGTGGATTTGATTGGGTTCTCCTGAGTGTGTAGGACTCTAGACATTGAGGATGTCGAGGCATCGAGGAAACTCCTGGGACTCTAGATCAAGACAGGGAGTGGATTGTTAAGGTTTGAATGTTGTTGATGTGACATATGTACATATGATTAGATATTATGATGTTTATTGTTATTGGTGACATGATTATTTGATGGATGCATGCTGACGATAGCTTACCGACCAGACTCACATTTGTAGTAAAGGGGTTATGCATGAAAACCAGAGACATCGAAGGAGAGGTGTGGCATCAGCCCTGCCATAGCCCACTAACACTCTCTCCGCGGCTTGAACTGTAGGTTAACAATTACCTAGTTCGATAAGACCCACGATGTCGTGAGGGAAGACTGTGACATTCATTCATGATGATGCTAAGGGGCACACAATAAGGAAGGGTCTTATTCCTTAGAGGCCCTTAGTCTCCTACAAGATCACCTGACGGAGTATTGACTCCAGGGGTTTGACGTCTACCAAATTTAGTCAAGAGGCAAGTGGAAACCTTGGCTCATGTAGTGCATCTTGAAGGGCATGCCACACAAATAAAAGGAAAAGAGGCGAGTGGCACCCTTGGAGCACGTAGTGCGTCGTGAAGGGCATGTCATGATTTTAAATGGTAAGTGAATAAACCTAGTTCCTAGAAAAATATGCCCCCTTAGGACCTGGTCGGCCTTAAAATGAATGATATGATGAGTAAGTTTAATAACAAAGTTTACCTTAAGAACTGTCACCAAGCTTAGTGAATCAAAAACCTAGGTCTGAGTAGAAAATTTTAACAACAAAAAAACTAATTAGACCTGCAACAAGAAGCGGGGTAAGAAATTCAAACTTTAATTATTAAAGTAAAAATTATATTGGACAATTAAATGTATTAAAAGGGTAAATGGTTGTTTTTGTCTACACTTGCTAAATTTGTTTTTTAGTTAAAAAAAAGAAAAATAAAAAGGGGGAAACTTAAAGAAAAAGGGGAAACTTAAAGAAAAAGTGGAATGTCTAAATTAGTAAGGAATATAGCCTTTGGAACTTTATATTTATGAACTCAACTAGTAATTAAGTAAGGCGTAAGTCATTTAAGAATTGTAAGGGAACAATGGGACACCGAGGAGCATTTTTATGTACACTTTTAGGTGGGTGAGGGAAATAGAAAATTTAATTAATTAATAAATTGATTTTCTGGTGCAACTAGGGGATCTGGCGACATGTGTACAGTGGAGGTTTTTCTAATTATATAATGAAAATAGAATCTAATGAGGGTTTGGGAAACTAATCACTTGAAAACTCTGTAAAAAGGATGGCGGAGGGGGATTATGGATCACATCTAGCCTGCGTAACGTTATGCTGCCAAAATTTTATCTTGACTGAATTTTCTCTTGTGGGGGTTGGGATACCCAGCTCGGGTAACGAGTGGGAGCTCGACTTTGCAAGGTGAGTTAGGAAGCTAGAATTATCTGGTATTGTGTGTGTGTCCCCTTTGCTGATCAGGGGGATCAGGGGGAAGAAGATTACCCCTAGAGTTGGCTGGGAGGTATTGGTGAGGTCTCATCGGTTGATGAGTAGGAGTTGGATAGAGTGATATCGTGGGAGGACACCTTCAACATTCAACTCGTCGTTTATGGTAATTATGCTAAATATGTTAACTATATAAGATTTAAATTTTGTACTGTTATGGTTATGGATTTCGGTTGAAGATTTCATTCTATGAGATTTATGCAATGTAAAGCTACTGTATTTGTAATTGATTGTTTATATTATATATAGGTTTATAATTGTAATTTGATTGAAGAAGAAAAATATATTTCTGTATATACATACAACGATAAATTGGTTGGGTTGATGGATTTAAGTTTCATTTCAATTTTTCATAAGAATGTTTGTTTCCCTTAACTTGAAATTTAATCTAAGAAGCATCCCTCACGATTTGCGATTGTGCTCTATTGATAGAATGGTCAAAAATATTTGTTCTAATTATATTTTGATTATATTCTCTCGGTGAACTGGTGTCAACGTTGGCTGATTCCTTTTTTTTACCTTGTTTTAAAGCCAACAGGGTTGCACATGCACTTGCACATGCACTGACATAGTAGAAAAATTAAATGGGTCAAGCATAACATCATCATTCGCATTTTTCATTTGACAAGATAACTCCAAAGCTTGATTGCAGTGCTCATTTTGGTCAGAACCAGATATCACACCTTTCCAATATACAACATTTCATTTAGGCATTCATTAATCACTCGTTGTGCATACTCTACATTCCCACATTTCACATACTTGTCTACAAGGGCGCTTCCCAAATAAACATTTGAATATAACCTTCGCTATAAAACATCTGCATGGACCTATTTTCCCTGTTCTAGAGCCATCGAGCAAGCACATGCATGCAGTACACAAGCATACGTGAAATTATTTGCCTCAATGCCTTCACATTGCATTGCAGAAAACGTTTTAGAGCCTCCTTGCCATACCCCTGTTGGGCATACCCTGCAATCACTAAATTCCATGACACGACATTGCGATCGAGCAATGTTTCAAATAACCATTTTTTTTCCTCCATGCTACCGCATTTTTCATAGCCTGCAAGCATTATATTCCAAGAGAAGGAGTTTCGTTTAAGCATTTGTCAACTATGGCATGCATTTCACAAACTTCCACACTTGGCATACATCTCTCAAGACGATTGCTCATAAAAAAAAATTGTTGGGTTTAACCAATTCTTGATTATGTGGGAATGAACCTTCTTTCCATGTTTCAAGGATTTGGATTTTATGCACTACTACAAAATACTTGATTATGTGTTAGAGTTTGTGGGAGTTATTTCCTTTTCCATGGATTTCTTTAATTCCATGTCAAGTTTTTGCTCATGAAAAGTAGATATGCCAAGAGATTTGGTACCCCACAAGATTTAGCTTGAGGTCCATCTGAAGGTGATTCCATGTTTGTACATCAACAACCCTGAAAAGACATGAGCGATAGCAAGCATGAGGTGAAGAACAAAAAAAAACAATCCATGCCAAAGGCACAAAGTCGTTTTAAATGACAAGGCATTTGGTATTTAAGTTTTGTAGGGACACTTGTATTTTACTAATGGGAACTTGTATTTTTTAATGTTATGAATTTATGGGTATTTAGTTTTCATTTCTATATATATTGATTTCTATTAATGGATGTTGTGTTGAAAGCGGGGATTAACCAACAGACTTACCCAATGTAAATTGATATAACATTCCCACAACATTTTATTTGATTATCCGTTTTAGTGTTTAATTGTTGGCATCGACTTTAATGGTTCCAGTTCAATGGAGATATAACTGTTTATTGAATTTATTAATGATTATATCCATTTATCCTAAAGGATGGACTCATTGTTTTCCCTTGCATCAGTATCGTAATTCACTTGGATTATTGCAGTGCTTAAATTATCTAACAATGCCACTACCAAGATATCAATATTAAATCTTGCTCAAAGTTTAAAATATGTTGTCCGAGTATTAGTAATTATTTATAATAAGGAGGATAATTACTTAGTGTGATTCCGATATCAGTTGATTATATTAATGGGTAAATCCTAATGGCAGTTTTAAATTAAAAAGTGTAGGATGGGAGTAAAAACAATTTCGTTATTGTCATTCTAGAGAATTAGTATTCCTTAATTGAATGTTAGGATATAACAACTTAATAAAGGGTGTTGATTCAACTGGTTTTGATCTATAAGATATTCATGTAATGATGGGTTGATTTTATGAATTTATCTAAATTATTGTGAAGAAATTTTTAATGTTTTCTCGTGAAATGGTCACTAATTATTGCACTTTAGCATGACATTCAGTAAGGGTGTCTGATGCTTGGCTCCCCACCTCTTTTCCTTTTTGCTCCTTGCAATTTAAGGGTTTTTTTCATGGTAGGGTCGTAGAACACAAGAAGTAGAAGATTATAGATGAGTTTACTAGAATTTTAAACCCTTGATTGGAAAGTATAAAGTTTCTTGAGGATGGTTAGGTGATTTCCCTTTTATATGGTGATTGGTTACTTATGTTGTTATTTATTCCATATGAGGATAATTTCTAAGGAATTACATCCAAGCATTGCGTCATTTTAAATATATCGATTTTAGTCACCCTGCTTCCATCTTTGCTTTATTGTTAGAGCACCTTCGTCTAACGATGTCACATAATGTATGACAGTACAAGTAGGATTTTAGGAATGTTGGATTTTATGTTTGATTGAAGGATTAGAGTTATTTGGTTTTCTCTTGTCCCTAGTGCTCTTGTCCCAATGTGGCGACATGATACCTAATGATTGGATCATTACGCACATTGATGGATGAGCGCATAGGAACCTTGGCTTCGGCTCATGCGCCTCCCGTTGTGGATGATGTTTTTTTTGTAAGCAAGGTTGTACTTGTCTTTTAACGTGTAATTTGATTGTCCCCTGCTCGCCAGGAAGGTTCTAGTTTCTTACATTGTTAAGGTTTTGGTGTTTGGATTGATTGATGTGCATTTAGCCTAATAGGTGTTGTCTTGTGTGTGATGGGTAGGATGTAGACACCTCCTTGTTCCTCAGAACAGTCGCCATCCTTGAGACTTTAAATGGTCAAAATTAATGGGAACCTGGGCTTGAGCATTTCTTCTGTGTCCTAGATGTCATAACCTTGCATGGTAGGACGGGCGGGTAGTTGTTTCTATTTTTCCTCTGATTGACTGTCATATGTTGCTTCCATCCACTTGATGTGCTAGTATGCTAGGTCGTTTTGTTTTTTGTTGCCTAAATTGTGTGCATTGTGTTCATCGCCTAGATGCGTTGATTGACTATTTTCGTTGTTACTTTCCTTCTTTTAATATATATATATATATATATATATATATATACTTTGTTCACTGATTATCCATCTTATGTTGTCGTAACGATGGGGGTCGTTACAAATATACCCTAAAAAGATAAAAGAAAATATTAACATGGAATTGCTTGGTTAAATCTCCAAACCCTCTCTTGGCCTCATATGCACCCACCTGGAGATGAGAACCTCATGTACTTTCTAGGCCTACTTAATTGAATTGTCAATCTAAATTGCAAGGCACACTCTAGATTGAATTCTCAATCTAAATTGTAAGTCACACTCTAGATTAGGAGCAAACTCATTAGGTATTGCACGTATAAGTATGGGTGCCAAAACATTACATTGTATGGATATATTATAAAACCATTACCCATGTATTCTACTAGAACTCATTATATGACATTCCATATGCATATTCTCCATGTTGATATGTATGGAAAAAATAAAAATGAACTTATATAATACATCCAAGTGCATTTTAATCTTGTTAAGGGAGTGTGTTCTAGGTAATAACCATGGGAAGCCAAACAATTTCCTAACATTTTCTCGTTTCTCGCAAGCCCTTAATGAATTTCCAAACATTTCCTCAACAATTACAAAAGAAACTCATCATCATCTCCAATATTTTCCAGTACTTCTGTAAGTTTGCATTGCACCTTTTCCCTCCTTATTCTGATAATCATGGGATAAAATCAGTTGCATATCCCTCTACCAATCGATCACAACAAATTGCACCTTTTCCCTCCTTATTCCGATAATCATGGGATAAAATGAGTTGCATATCCCTCTACCAATCGATCACATCAAAACTGCCTCTACAAGCAAGGAAATGCCATTGCCTCATTCGCTTCCTCAAGACATAGGTTATTTAGGGTTTCTAAAACAATCTTGAACCATTTACTCTTATTCAAAATCTCATGGCTTACACAAATCCATTCAAAATTGTAGTAATCACTACTCATTAAATCCTTGTTGATGTCGAGATTATCAATCTCTACATCACTAATAGAAAGCTTTTCCTATTTCACGAAGTGGTTCCCCTATTTTCTCAAAAGGAAGAAGATTAGGTAACATCTAGCTTCTTAGTTGAGAATTATGTTCATTATCATTTTCACCCCAGCGTCCAACACATTTCCCAAGAACTTGTGATGCCATTGAATACTTAAATATGGTCTTTATACCATTAAGGATTCCACTGCTATGACAAAGCCAAGCACTTACTAGAGGTCATGTGAAGAAGATACATGAAGAGCGACAAGGAGGTAGTGAATTCCATCAAATGTGCACACAAGTTTTGAGGCTAGTTAATTGTAAACTCCCTCATCCTAACAAATTTGATAACGACAAGAAAGGATAGGGTTTTGAATGTGAATTAGTTGAGGGTAACAATTTTTTTTCTTAAAATTATTTATTTATCATTTTAAAATTTGGCAATTTCCTAAAATTATTTATTTATCATTTTAAAATTTGGCGATTTTGTTCAAAGTAGATAATAAGTGTCTCATCAATATTTTATAGCAAAATAAAAATATGATTTCAAAATATTTCAAATAATATTTTGATTTTACATTAAATTAATTTTAATTGATTTTTTGTGAAAATCTTTATAAAATAACATGGTACTTATGTTAAGTCAATGGACATTTGACCAAAAAGTGAAATGTATGTCCATGATTAATAACATTGGATGTTTAATTGTTTTTTTTGTAACGATACTTCTTATATATACGGAAAATTATTTACATCGACAACAAGAAACAAAGGGAAAAAATAAGGGTACTTACAATGTACATCATATCATGTTTTGTAAGGTGACTAAAACTATGGTGAAATCGGAATAAGTGAATGCATCTAACAATTTGGCATCTATGAGCAACAATGTTCATGTCTCTAGGAGTTGCATAAGAACCTCATCTCACCATAATTGACAAAACATTGTTTGAGAACTAACATGATTATCAAAAACAAGATTGAAACAAAGTTTCCAAAGGGTATACAAATAAAAAACCCTCAAACATTTGAAAATACTATCAAAGAAATTCGATATCACTAACCTAGAATCACCAAACAAAACTAGCCACAAGTGAAAAGGTCCCTGAAGGATGTTCACGAGAGTGGACCTGAGCCCAACAAGATCTTGCAAAGGAAAATTCTCGTGAGAATATTTCACTGATTCTAACTTTGATCAAACGGGATGAATACCATCATAAAAACCACTTTTGGCCAACCAGGCTTTGGAGGGGATACCTTGCTAGATCAACTACCAACCAAGAAAAAACCAAGAGTTTGTAGGAAACATGAATTGAGAACACACCATGCAATTGCCAAATCCAACAACTCTCAATATTCGAAGAAATCCAACTTGCATTTAGAATGATACCTAATTCATGCTATTAATGAATATTGGAGTACAACTTATGAGAATCATAATGAGTCTAGGGATGTCAAAAGATCCACTCCCAATCTCGCAAAAACACATAAAGAAGAAACATTTTATTATCACTGCATACTTACCTCAACATGTTCTTCACACATCTTTCATCCTTTTATGCTCCCATCCATTCCATCACATTCTTTCCAACACACAATTATATGTGGTTGTAGTAATGAACATTTAATAATTCAAGGTGGCCTTAACACTTGGAAGTACCAACATATTGTCTGCATTTATCTCTATCACACCCCTCAAAAAAATAGTAGCAACAATTTTCTACCTCTCTATCACCTTGGACTTCTTCAACATGGATCAATTCTTCAATATAGACATGCAATCAATGCACTATATATACATCTATGTTTCTCTCATGTATTCACCTATCACCTTGGACTTCTTCAACATGGATCAATTCTTCAATATAGACATGCAATCAATGCACTATATATACAACCATGTTTCTCTCATGTATTCACCTCTTGGATAAAATAAAACTCTTCAATTGATTTTTTCTATGGCTGGAAGTACAACACTTCAACATTGGGTTCAAGATATTCCAAACATGGTCACACAATATACATTCCAATTGGTCATATCACACATGAGAAACTTCTTCCACCATATTTAGTATCACTTATTCCCTTCATTTACAAATATTGGTAGCACAGTCTATATTGGTAGCACTTATTCCACCACTGTAAGTTCCTATCCTATATTTACTTTATATCTAGGCAACAATTCTTCTTCTATTATTTTTCACCACTAGATTTTTTTCTACACATATAAAACATCATTATTCCAACACGACCAATCAACCTCAAGGTCACCTTTATTCCAACATTGAAATATATTCACAATAACCACTCAGTGCTTGGTATTAGAAAAAATAATCCTACAACACCACCTCTTATTGTAGTTCACTTAGCAACACTAGATGTTCCTTGCAATCTCTTTTCTCTCCTTAGAACCATTGCTAAATTGAGATTAAAGAGGGGATGATTTTGAACGAAACCTAAAGGAACTGATTTGGAACATTAGAGAACTCACAACAAACACACCCACTAGAAGGACAATTGCCTCATGAAAGAAAATACCTCAAGAATTTAAGTAGACAATAATGTCTCTAATCCAAACCCCATTTGTAGTTGCACTTTTAGGCTAGTGATCAATTTTTGTTTTTCGCGTACCCAAGCAGTGCGCGATGTAATGATCCATAAGGGTTGGTGATTCATTGGTAACAAAGGTAAATGTAATGATACATATAGGTTGGTGAGTCATTTCTACCAAGTTCCATTGGAATGCGCGAGGTTGTTTATCAAGGAAAAGGTGTGCATATTCCATAGTGTTGCACGTACCTGAGCTAATGCCCATGGATTGTGCATTAAGAGAGGGTGTGCATATTCCACAATGTTTTGAGCACACAAGT
>SNQJ01S0131423.1:11891-37893 GCA_010110895.2 Picea sitchensis | reverse complement strand
TATTTCATGCTTTATTGTGTTAGAATGCACACAAATGTAGATCAATGTGGAATACATTTGATTAATATGATACATGTATAAATACATGATCTTGACCTTTGGATTCATCTTCCAAGAGGTCTCATCTTGGACTCTTGATGATAGTTTCTATTCACTTGATTTTTCATATTCCTTCAAGTGAATAATGCAAAATATAACCATAATGGATTACATTTCCAACATTCCCCCTCTTAATCCGAAAGGGTGTATGTGAGTCCAAGAAGAGAGATGAAATCTGGAAGTGGACAACTGCAAAGGGATGAATGCGCTCTCTAAGTCTTGTGTTTTTTATATGACCACAAACCAAATGGTTAGAAAAATCTAGTGTCTTCTACTAAATGGTGGTGGTGGTTTAAGGAATACCACAAACCAAATGGATAGTAGAAGTTAATATCTTCTACTAAATGGAGGTTTAAAATGATCACAAACTGTTTTCTAGTAGAAGTTGTAAGTATTATACCAAATGGAGGTTTAAGATGACCACAAACTATTGTCTAGTAGAAGTTGTAAGTATTCTACTAAATGGTGGGTTAAGGAATACCACAAACTCTGGAACTTGGCTCTAAGGCTCGGTTGTTCCTGAAACATTTCCCATTTTAGCTATATGTTGATGTCTTCTACTAATTGGAAGTGCTCTCAAATGGAGGTTTAAAGATGACCACAAACTATTGTCTAACAAAAGTTGTAACTCTTCTACTAAATGGTGGTTTAAGGAAGACCACAAACTAAATGATGATAATGGAGTATGGATCTAACTCTGGCTTGCTTGTTATTTCTCGATTGATAGGACTTCAAAACTTAAAGCCTGACTATCAATCACTGATATTATCCCCCTTTTTCAGGTACATGGTGAGACAATGAAAAAATTTCAACTACAATATGTGTCAATACTCGATAATGAATTCTTTGTTATGACCAATACATATTCTTGGTTATTATGACCATTCCCAAGAAGCGATCCACCCATAATGATTATTTACTCTTGCATATTTCTTGTGTTTGGAATATCTAAATGAATCATGATTATGCTTTCCACAATGCTCACAAGGATGAAGATCAAAACACTGATTCTCCATGTGGACAACTCGATGACAATGTTGGCATTTAGGAATTTGATCTTGAACTCAAGTAGGAGAAGATGGATTTTCTTGAAGGAATCTAGCACTCTGGAACTAGATTGGTTTGGTATAATCCAAAATATGAAAGGTAACATACTTTTCATATCCAATACATGTTATTTCTCTAGTTTCTTCCCAAGGTCTAATGATTGGCTTGGAAAGAGAAATATAAACGTATTCATGCACAACTTCATCTTCATCTACACTTATATCTAAATTTGTCTCATGGATTTTCTCCTGCTCTGGCTATTGATTTGAATCATCATCATCATCATCATCATCATCATCAAAAAGAGGGTTGTTCTAATCAAGGACTAGTTCAAAAGTTGAATCTTATTTCATTGAAGTTGATCATGAAGAAGATGAGTCTAAATTTGAATCATATATGCTTTGGCTTGCGAAGCTTGCAAATAAATTAAAATAGAATGAAGAGTTTCTTTGTCAATTTTGACCATATTGTCGATAGTAGAGAGTATTAGAGTGTTCAGTAACTCTAATAATTCATCAATTCAATCCATTTAAAGATTGCTTAGACCTTAAATGGTTTCTTGCAACTCCGCTCTTTAACAATCAAACTCTAAAACTCAAACTCAACAAATGAGGGGTGTCAACTTCTACCAAAAATTCACCTGTTTATAGTGTAATTCAACTTGATTTAAAAAAAAACACAAGTAAACTTACAAAAGGACTATTTTCAATTTACTGATGTTCCTGATTTTGGAATTGAATTGATCTTCGGGATTAAATGTGTCATCGATGGTTTGAGTGTGTCGGTCTCTACGATCTTCATCACCGAGAAGGAAAGTCTTGCTTGATTATAAAAGTTTAAATATTGCAGCAGGGAACCAAAAATATCACATCCATTCTCATGTTGTTAGAATACTCCAAGTCACAAGTGAAATCAGGCTAGAGGTTAGGTTTCGTACCCAAATCTCCCAATGATTTTAACAAGTGATTTATTTCAATAAGAAATTGTTCCAATTCAAATTCTAACCCTAAGAACACAATAACAAGTCTTGTGGTACAACCAATATACTGGAAGGAGACAACAAAAAACCGAAGGGGCGAGGTTCTAATGGTCAATTGAGTCCATGAACATGGAGAATGATAGGCTCATTCTAGTTCCTCTAGTATTCATTAGATTTTATGGGGAACGAACATCAGTAAGAAGCTTGAGCTGAATTCACTGTGAGAGATTGATTGAAGTTGTGACAAGCATATTTAAATCTTCATGATCATGTAATACTGATAAATGTTTTATCGAAAAACATAGTTGTGGGGATCAGATCACTTAGTTTCCACTCCTATGACACAAAGATTTAAACTTCACAATCCTATCCAAAACCCGGGTAGAAATCTTGTTGATGAAAACACTCTCCTCGTTGTCAAACTCTGAGGAAACTTTCACAATCATGTATTTTCTCCAATCGCTCTCCAATCACTGCCAAATTCGATCCTTGGAAGAGATATAAAGAGGGATTTTTCAGACTCGTTGGAAAATGCATGTAATGGCTTTGCATTTGGCAGAGCTTCGACCAAATCCTCCCACATTTTGGCACCAAAAAAGAGAAAAAAAAATGAAAAAATGAAAATGAAAATTAAAACGAAAAAATTCCTTGCATCTGTCAGCTATTAGTAGGACGATATTTGAATGGGAATTTTTTTGGTAGTGGTGTTGTTTCTTTCACTATGGATAAAATTAAATACAAGGATTCTACATCGTTATAGGGTTTGAAGGTCATAGAGAATGTGCACGCTAATTTTCTCCATTATCGATTGTCATTGGCTTCTCCTCCACAATGAACACCCTATCTGATAGTCAGGCCATAAAACCCTAGGCACACAACAATGGAAAAGATGAAGGGTGAAAATGATATATATGAGGATGAAGAAATGGTAGAGAAACACAAAGAGGATTTCCAAGAGCATGAGGGAAGACATGGGCTTCCAATTTGTGGGAGATGGGATATGTTACCATTGATGAGTATAGAGAGACATATCTCATATATGACACCAAAGTGTGTGCTCAAGATAGACTAACTTGCAGAAAGATTGAACGTAGAGAGATGTTTCTCCATGAGAATGAAAACGCCTAAGAGAATAAACAAGACAAACATTTTTGGACAAGGAAAACTCAACTATGGATAACTACCATAGGTTAGTTAAGGCCCCAAGAACTATAGGTTCTCTGATACCACTATTAGAATTCACACAAATGTAGATCAACATGGAATACATTTTATTAATATGATACATGTATAAATGCATGATCTTGACCTCTGGATTCATCTACCAAGAGGTCTCTTGGACTCCTGATGATAATTCCTATTCACTTGACTTTTCATGTTCCTTCAAGTGAATAATACAAAATATAACCGTAATGGATTGCATTTTCCACATATTGAAATCCTCAAATACTCAAAGACAACTACCAACTGGAAAACAAATTGCAAACAAAAAGAGGTAGTAGTTAAGCAACTAGGCTATCTACTATGTACACTCTAATCCTATTTCCAAACAAAGTGATGGAAGTACCACATTTGATGCGAGGTGTTGGTGGGAATAGGGAATTCCACTCCCTCCAATTTCTGAAGATGGTAAGTGTGTTGACTCAATTTCTCCACAATTTGGTGAGGACCTCACCATAAGGGTGCAAACTTCAGATGTTTTCCTTTAGGTTCATGGGTCCAATCCAAAAAAAATACAAGGTCTCCTACTTTTAATTATTTATCAAAGGATGTTTGTTGAATGGAATCTTTAAACCATGCATTAATGGGCAAGAAATTTATATCTATCCTTCTCTCTTTCTTCCTCTAACTTCAACAAGTTATTTAGTTCATATTTTATATCCTTGGTGTATCTCCCATGTAAGCTCTAGATAACTATATAGGGGGTGAGAAGATGTTGAGAGGGGGCATGGAGTATTTCCTATAGATTAAAAATACAATGAATTTGCAATAAAAGCTTTGGATGTTACTCTATTTTCCCAAAGGGCATCGGATAGAGTGCTATGCTAACTTATAGGGTGTTATTCTATGGTTTTATTAATGATATGGATGAGGTTCTTATTGGTGGACTTAGCCAACCCATTTCCCTGAGGATAATAATTATAAGAGTGCTTTAATATTATCATGTGATCCAAGGAAAAGATTGGCAAATCAATAGACCTAAAATATTTGACAGACCTAAAATATTTGACATTGTCAAACATTAAGACTATGGGAGTGTCAAATATAGTTATGATTTTCTTCTCAAGGAATTGGATAACCACTTTCACTAAAGTATCTTTAGTAGGAATGGATTCAACCCATGGAGTGCAATAATCAATGCCATCAAAATGTATTTGCGACCCATAGAGGAATTGGATTTATTGAACCAATGAAGTAAATGCCATATTTATCAAAATGATGATCAATATTAACCAAGTTTAAAGGAACAAAGAAATTTATTTGCTTTCTATTGAAGACTTGGAAAGTATGGAACTTGAGTACATGGGCATGAGTATCCTTAAATAGTGTAGTTTGATAATATATAGTTCTAATAATCTTGTGAGTAGTGGCATCATAAAAAAGGTGACCACTAGCAAGCCAATCATTTAAAAATTTGAGCACCTTGATGCTCAATCATTGTAGTAAAACTCCATCATAATTCATTCTAAGGAAGACTCCACCTACCACGGTATAATGAGCATATATAAGTCTCAACATTCTTTTCTCTTTTGGGTTCAAGTGCTCAGGAGTGGTACCATGTGGTTAGAAAAAATTCAATGCCTTTTACCCTGATTAATTCACAAGTNACTCCACCTACCACGGTATAATGAGCATATATAAGTCTCAACATTCTTTTCTCTTTTGGGTTCAAGTGCTCAGGAGTGGTACCATGTGGTTAGAAAAAATTCAATGCCTTTTACCCTGATTAATTCACAAGTGTTGGGAAAAAATATACATCAAAGTACATGGAGGCTTCATTCTCCCAACATTGTTCATTGGATACATCATTGGTTATGTTATTAGCTACATATTGAGATTCAACAACTAGTTTGCCCATGCCATGACCCTTGAACAAATTAATAGATTTCATATCCATTCCATATTGATAAATCACTATAACCCAAATACCTCTTTTGTTCCCTAATTATTTATGGATAGACAAAGATCAAGCAACAAGGTGAGGCACTATTGATAGAGTGTGGTTCTTTAGAATATAGGGCCTAATTTTTTTTGTAGATTTCACTAAAGTTATAAGGTTTCATTTTATTTTTGCACATGTTCTAGTGGGAACCCCTCCTTCCTCTTTACTTTAAGTTGTGAATATAATCCCTCAAACAATAAACTTATTAAAACCAATGTGATATTCATATCTCCTTTCATTTCCTGTAAAGTCATTAATTAAAAGGAAACGATTGCAAGTGTTAACTACTAAAAAAGAGTATATGATGACCCACCAGGTCAGTTTATCCCACAAGTATGAAGAGTATAGATGAAATCTACACATGCTCCAACACTTGAGGGCTCCCGATTTCACCACTCGGGCCCTAAAACCTTCAAGAAACGGAATCTCGAACACTTTGTTATGAAAAAATTCATTCTCGGAGTTCAAATCCTTAACCCAATATAATTTTATCCCCGTTACAACCAAGGTTTTAACTGCGCATAGGCGCCAAATTGATCACTCCTATCCTCCACGCTATCAAGCACTATGACCATGTCAAACACTCACTCAATGAATCCTTTCTCATTTGGCCCAACACCTTAAACTATGGAACCAAGAATTATGAGCTCCCACTTAACGTCATCGTCGACCTTCCTTTATCTATTGTAGAACATTCCCGACGTTTTCGACCTCGACGTGCGAGCTCCAATATGCCATTTAATCTTACGCTAGGGCCAAGTGCCAAAACGTCGTCGGTGAATTTTTCTTATCGGCGAACAAACACAAGAATTAAATTGTCCCGACCTGATGGACTGGACCCCACTCAAAACTCCACTCTAATGATATACTGCCATGCACCCTCTTGCTTTGACCTTGGATCTGGTCTATGGTTTATAGACCTTCGTCATCGATCTCAACCAAGGTTAATCTTTTTCATTCATTTCTTCGTCTCCTATAGGTCAACTATCAATTGTTTTCCACGTGTCTCAATTAAACTCGTGGATCCATTTTCCATGTGTCCACCTCGCATTCATGGATGCTAATTGTTATGTGTATCTTCCAGTCACCACATGTCTTCTTCAGAACCGTCGATCTATTCAATTCTGAATAGATATCAACCGTTGATCAACATCATTCCATCGAAGTTCCTCCAGGTATTGGACTCCGAAAGCATCATTCTGACAACTAATAAGGTGACGCCACTTGTCACTTTCATAGTCGTTGATCTGGCTACTTCGAACTCATATGGACCGTCGGTCGAAGTCCTTGTCCTGCTGAGCACTCCAATAGTTTTATAACTCTGACAGAACTCAGAATCTCAGCCGTCAATCTTTATGATTTCGAACATATCTCGTATGTTGGTTACACTTGTTCTCATCGCAGTATTATCCAACTATGCACTCTGATACTCTAACTCTGAAACCTTTTACCATTGTATCGTATTCTTAAAATAGATTAATGTTGTTCGATGATATGGACTATTAACGGTCACGAACACCTGTGGGTTTCAGGACTTAAATCATTCCAAAAGACTATTGATCTCAATTATTGATCCTTCCAGTGATCAACGACCACGATTGGATATTCTCTTCTATGCAATTCTAATCATAGTCGTCCAAACTTAAACTTGCAAACGAAGTCTTAATCCCATAAATCGACAATCACGATTACTCCCTCGTCTCAATCCAACGATCATTGTTCATCGATGCCTGCAAGGCTATTCGACTATGTTATTTGAAGGTTTTAGACTCAACCTTTGACTCACCTCCACACAGAGTTTGATTCTAACTTTTTTAATCCTAAATTCCACTCCAATTTGTTGTCAATTCGACCCAGACAATCCTTAATCGTATTCTTCGATCTTTCCTTCTCTAAATTAGGGGTTTTCGACACAACTTAACCTTGAAACCAACAAAGACGATTCTGAGGAGACTGACTTGAATTGTAATTACTCAACACAAGAAAACTTGCACAACATAAGGAATTTGATTTCAACAGTGACATAGAGAGCCCTCAAACACAAAGAATTCTATTTATAAATTTTTGTACCTAATTTTATACAAGGATCTCAACCTTCTGACCTGATTTACATTCAATTGGACTTTACTTGACCTTTGGCCACACTTGGCCTTCACTCACACTCTTGCTATTCTTTGTCTAACCATCTTGTTTTCAATGCTATTAGGTTTACAATATTCATACTCAACGATTTTGATACCAGAATTGGTTCATATCCTAAAATATCTCAACTAAGAATCTCTTAGATCCACAAAATCGTGAAGAGATCTACACACACCCTTACGACCTCTCTAAATATTACAAACTCTCAAGATCTACTTAAACTGTTAGAAAAACATGATCACAGAGCAATAAAATAAAACAAATGCACAAATAAAACACAAAAGATACACAATACAATAGAGAGACAACTATATGTGGTTCACCTAGTGTAGGCAAAGTCCACTAAAGAAATTGCCAGGTCATTCCTTTATATTATCTATCAAATGAAGGGATACAACATACAACACATTCGATGTAACTTCATCTTCTTTCTCTCACCATCTACTCTCTCAAAATACAATATTAATCAATCTCAACTTAACAACCTCTATCCTATGCAATTCTTCTATATTTTAATAAAACATAGGAAAATACAATAATTTCAAGCTTAGGGAATCCACTCCCTTAGGAAATTTGAAGAACCCCTAGGTCTAGTAAAACAAGGTCAAATTAGCAGGAAAATGCTCTTGCATCAGACACCTAGGGTTAAAAATGTTTCATGATCTCCTGATCATGAGTCTTCAATTGCTTCAGTCCTCCTTGGTCCCATTGTTGATGTTTTCCTTATGCTTTGTTGCATAATCTCTTCATTTTTGTCCTCCATTTTCCTGGATCCCAAACTTTATTTTGCTCCTAACTACTTGTCTTGTTGTCTTGTCATTGTCTGCAACCTTCCAGGATCGCATACTTTACTTTTTTGTTGTGCAACATCTCTGCCTGGTTTAGTAGGATGTACTGACATGTTCTTCTTTTTCTTCTTCTGGTATTTCCTCTTGGAAACGTTCATAAAATGCTTCCATAACTCCTCAATGTCAAGTGTTGCCTCTTGTTGGTATTCATTATTGTTGCAATTTGTTTGTTGCAAATTTCCACAGAAAATTTGTATGGTTGTTTCCATCTCTTGGTCTTCACATCTCTCTCTCTCTCTCCTCAACTCCTTGAGAATGTTTCTTACTAAATAAAAACTTATGCAAACAATACTACACATCCTTAAGTTCCATTCTTAGTCTACATGATGGCTCAATCAAATTATGTTCTTGAAATTTATTAAAATGACAGATTTGTTGTAAACATTTTATACATGTTTGTAAGGATTCCTCCGTGATCATACACCAATGATCTTCAACACCATCATCATCCACTGTCATTTCTCCTTTAGCAAGCTCTATAATTGCATCATTGTAGCCTTGCATATCCCATTTCAAAATTCCATGTAATTCATCATCAATTGAAATATCTTCAAGCAAACTCATTGTCTTCTTCACATTTTCATCTTCCTTGTTTTCTGCAACACCTGCATATCGTTCTCTTTCATAGTTTTTATGAGACAATGTTATCTCTTCCTTGAACATGATAGAATTTTGGATTTGTCTCTCTCTTATGCCTTCATGAGGAAGTTCTTCATCTCCCTTGTCCTTTATGACAGCTTTTGGTGGTTGCCTATCTTCATAACCTGCAAGTCCTGCAAACATACACAAATCATTACTTTTAAAAGTATGAGACTTCTAAGTCTCTTTAGATGCCTCCAACGTCCTCTCCTTTTCCAAGCTCTCCATGAAATATGTACTCTGAATCTCATCTTCCTTCCCAAGCATCACTCCCTTCTTTGTCTCACAATAGTGAATTGTTAGTCCTCTCTCCAAGGACTTCTTGTACTTAGCTTCTTTGAGTTCTTCTTCTCTGATCCGAGCATCCAATCTGCACTTCAACTTCACCTACAACATATTACATTTAACCTTTCTCTTCCTCAGTATCCAACCATATCTTTGGTCTTCCTCAATTTCCTATAGCAACTTCATCACTATACTGAGTATTTCTTTTACCTCAACAAATTCTCTATCAAATTCTTCCTGACTCATATTTTTGCCAACTGCTTTGGCATTCTCTTTCCTCTTGTTGTGTCTTCTCTCTGAACCTATGTCATGACCATCAATAATCATCTCCATTTCTTCCTTGCAAACTTATCCTAGTCCACCGTGAGCTACATTAAACCTCTGTAGCAAGTCTACTCTACCTGCCACTCAATACGTCACCAAGATTCCTTCTGAGCTTTGGCCTTTCGGTATCACTGGTTCTCTCCCTTGGAACCTTTTGAGCACTCCTCTGCTCTTCTTTGGCTTTGCACCTACTCACATTTCTTTGAGAACTTATATTGTTCTCCCTCACTTTCAATCTTCAGTTGAAAGTGTTACAACATCCCTTGTTATAAGGTTCTTCTTCCACAAGATCCTTTCCTTGAGAGTTTTTCTTGCCTCTTCTTTCTCTGCTACAACTCTTCTGGTTGTAATGGATTCTACCATTCCTTATCCTTTTGTTGCTACCTAAAATCATAAGTGTCTCTTAACCATAATTAATCATAAAATGTTAAACCAATACCTGCAAGATCTGTTATGAGATCTTATTTTCTCAACATCTCTTTCCAACTTTGCTTCCTAGTTAGAATGGCTTCTAACTGCAGTAATTTACTAAAGAAATTGTATATCTAATTCCTTTTTCTGCCTATATGCACAATTTCCAAGTTCCTCTGTTGAACTTATCCCTTGCTCTGTATCTCTTACAAAATTTCAAAGAGCATTTACTTGCATTGATACCAAAAATGATGACCGGCCAGGTTGGTTTATTCCACAAGTATGAAGAGTATAGACGAACTCTGCACATGCTACAACACTTGAGCGCTCTCGATTTCACCACTTGGGCCCTAAACCCTTCGAGAAACATAATCTCAAACACTCTGTTGTGCAATAATCCACTCCCGATGTTCAAATCCTTGACCTAATACAGTTTTGTCCCTGTTACAACCAAGGTTTTAACTACATATAGGTGCCAACTTGAGCACTCCTATCCTCCACGTGATCAAGAACAATGATTGTGTCAAACCCTCACTTGATAGCTCCTTTCTCATTTGTCCCAACACATTAAACCATGGAACCAAGCGCTATGACCTCGCACTTAACGTCATCATCGACCTTCCTTTATTTGTTGCAGAACATTTCCGACGTTTTCAACCCCGACGTGTCAGCTCCAATCTCCCATGTAATCTTGCGCTACGACCAAGCACCAAAGCATTGTCGTCGGCTTTTTCTCATAGGCAAACAAACACATGACTTAAATTGTCCCGACCCGATAGACTAGACCCCACTCAAAACTTTGCTCCAACGATATACTGCCATGTGCCCTCTTGCTTTGACCTTGGATCTAGTTTGTGGTTTCTAGAGCTTCGTTGTCGATCTCGACCAAGGTTAATCTTCGTCGTTCGTTTCTTGGTCTCCTACAGGTCAACTGTCACACGTCTCAATTACACTTGTGGATCCAACTGCCACATGTCCACCTTACATTCATGGATGCCAATTGTTATGTGTCTCTTCCAGTCACCATGTGTCTTCTTTGGAACCATCGATCTATTCAACTCTAAATAGATCTCAATCCTTAGTCGACATTGTTCCATCAAAGTTCCTCCAGGTATTGGTCTCTGAAAGAATCATTCCAGCAACTAATAAGGTGATGCCATGTGTCACTTTCGTAGTCGTTGATCTAGCTACTTCGAACTCATCTGGACCATCAGTCAAAGTCTTTGTTCTACTGAGCACTCTAACAATTTTGTAACTATGATAGAATTCAAAATCTTAGTTGTCAATCTTTATGATTTCGAACGGATCTTGTCCATTGGTCTCACTTGTTCTCGTGGGAGTATTATCCAACTATGCAATCTGATACACTAACTATGAAAATTTTACCATCATATAGGACTCTGAAACTAGATTAATGTTGATTGACGATCTAGACTATTGATGGTCGTGATCACCTCTGGGTTTTGGGACTTGAGTTAGTCTGAAAGACTATTGATCTTGGTCATTGATCCTTCCAATGATCAACAATCATGATTGGATCTTCTCTTCTCTACAATCCTAACCCTGGTCGTCCAAACTTAAACTTGCAAATGAAGTCCTGGTCCCATAAATCGATGATCACGATTACTCCCTCATCTCGATCCAATGATCATTGTTCATCGATGCCTACAAGGCTATTCGACTTTGTTCTTTGAAGGTTTTAGACTCAACCTTTGACTTGCATGTGCACAAAGTTGGATTCTAACTTTGTTTATCCTCGATTTCGTTCCAATTTGCTGTCAACTCGACCCAATCAATCCTTAATCACATTCTTCGATCTTTCCTTCTCTGAATTGGGGGTTTCCAACGCAACTTAACCTTGAAACCTACAAACACGATTCTGAGGAATCTGATTGAAATTATAATTACTCAACACAAGCAAACTCACATAGTGGAAGGAATATTCAATTTCAACAGTGACACGGAGAGCCCTCGAACACAAAGAATTCTATTTATAAATTTCCATACATAATTTTATACAAGGCTCTCAACCTTCTAGCCCGATTTACATTCAATTGGCCTTTACTTGACCTTTGGCCACACTTGGCCTTCACTCACACTCTTGTTATTCTCTGTCTAACTCATGTTTTCAATGCCCTTAGGCTTATAATATTCAAACTCAAATATTCTAATACCATAATTGGTTCAGATCCTAAAATATCACAACTAAGGATATTTGAGATCCACAAAATCCTCAAGAGATCTACACACACCTTAAGACCTCTCTAAATATTACAAACTCTAGAGATTTTCTTAAACAAGGCATATTCGATTGCATATTAATCAATCTCAACTTAAAAACCTCTATCATATGCAATTCTTCTAGATTTCAATAAAACATATGAAAATACAATAATTTCAAGCTTAGGGAATCCACTCCCTTAGTAAATTCAAAGACCCCTTAGGTCTAGTCAAACAAGATCGAATTATGAGGCAAAATGCTCCTACATTAGTATATAATGAGGGGGGAATCAATGCAAAAGGAAGTCATAACTAAGAGAGAGGTGTGATGGAGCATTGAGAGCATTTAATCAATTTTTAAATTTCATACCCATACTCAATTTTATGTGGACTCAATAATTTCATTAATAGCAAGGATTTCTCAAAAGCTGACAGAGAAAGGAAAAGTGGAAGCATGATTTGGCAATCTTGACGAGATGATTTATTTTTCTGTTTGTTTGCTTTGATTAGAAGTTTTGAAAAATTTAAATGTTAACCAGTGACATTCTCTACAGATTTTAAATTGTTGTGCATCACATCTCTTGAGTGATCTAAGCCAAGTCATTTTCTATTTTGTCATTTTCAAAATTTGGTTGTCCTCGTATGATTATATTACATTTGAGACTTCTAGAGTTATTTTTGGTCCAATTTCTCATAGGGACTTGAAGAGATTGTCTTGTCCAAGGCAATTGTATGGGTCATTTTAATAATAAAAGGATCATTTCTGGTTGATTCATTTTATGTTAAGTTTTCCCTCTTTACTCCAATAAAGTTTTTTTCTATATAATAAAAACAAAAAACATTTATTTTTTTATTTTTATTTTTATTACAGCTCAATGTATTTCATTTTATTTCTTTGTTACTAGCATCCTTTTATTTGGGTAAATTACTTTACTCTTTTATGTATGAATATTTAAATAACTAAAGTATTGATCGTTAATTGGTTTATGCAATATTACTTTCTTGTAGTTCATTTACTTTGACTTTGATTTATTTTCAATTTCTTATTATTTATATATCTTAAAAACTTTAAATTACAAAACTTTATAAAAATTGGATATTCATAAAATAAAATAATCTTAAGAACTATCATGTTAACTTTGTTCAAAATGAAGTCTTTTATCATTTCCCCGAGTCTTTAAACCCAAGGTATCATTCTCATTTTACTCGATCTAACCTCACAAGGTTGAAGTGTCGATGATCAAAACATTATAATTTCAACATCAACAAATCAACCGATTTGTTGATGATCAAAACAATATAATTTCAACATAGATTGTAGCCTTTGTACCTCATTTTCATATTACACCAATATATGGTTTGAACATAACTTTTTCTAATACATAATCTCTTTGTTAATGTGGGAAAAAAAGGACATGTTTCACATAGGACTTCCAACCAAATTCTACGACACATTATATCAAAAATTGTTTGTATACTGTAAATTGTCTTTTGGGAAAAATTTGATCCGAGTGACGAACTAAAAGGGCTCGTTAGCACACTATGAACAATTAAGTTAACCAAAAAGACTCCTCATATCAAAATTCTTGCAATACGAGTGATTATAGCCCAACTATGTCCCAAAATGGCAATGCCAGCACTTTCCACGCATGTACCCTGATGTATTGTTCGCAATCCTTGACAAAAAAAATCATTAATACATGAAAGTAACCGGTAGAAATGCTTGGAATCCCAATTAAGCATTGTATTGGTAAATAGACAAAATGATACAAAAAGAGGGAGTAATTGCATAGTGGAAAATTTGAAAATGGTCATAGATTGAGATTAGATAAGCTTTGAAGGACCCTACTTATGTAAGGGGGAGGAGGACGAAGGAGGGTCTGGAACGATTTTTCAAAATTTTCAGAAGGCGGGATCAAACCAGAGTAGCCATGATTGAAGACTTTTTCAGTTTATCGCTATGGCCATCTAATCATGTCCTTGGTATCGTCGGTTTGAGGTGGTTAATCTGTGTGACTAGTTTTTTTCCTTGTTTGGAAACTAAACCGGTTTTTTAGTTTTGTTTGCTTCGTTTTGTTTTTAGCCCCTTTATTCTATTGTATCCTCTGTTAGAGCAGTTACTCGTTGTATTTTCTCGAGAAGGTGGGGTCATTTCTCACATTAATTTTTTAGTTTATTACCGAGAGGCTTTGTTTTAGTGGATTTCAGATGGCCACCTCAAGGCTCAATACTATTAATGCAGAGGTACAGGCTATGCTAAGTGAGCCTCTAGATGATTTGTGGCAAATGCATGAGGTTAATGGCGATCATATCACTCATCAACCTAACTTGAACCCTAATTTTTCTCCTGGAGCCCCTGGTATTCCTTCGGTCACTCAGCCTACCGTTTCCTCATACTCAACACATGCTCTGTCGTTTGATACTTACATACCTACTAGCCATGCTGATTTGCTAGGGGATTTACCACTGAACCAGGGTACCTCTAAGCATGCTGATAGTGGGCCTAACTTAGGACAAAAACAGGCGTTTCATTCGACGACTACCGGTGGTGATACTTCGTATAGGAAGCAGTGGAAAGCCTCGAAAGAGGTTAAGAAGATGGTTCTCGGAGCAGACATTGGTTTAGTTGATACCTGTAGGCTTACACTTTGTAGACTTGTTGGTAGGTTTGCGTATCAGAGTATGAGTGGTGTGAAACTTGAGGCCTAGTTAGAACGAACTTGGGTTCTGGTTATTGGTTATGTTACTGATTTGTATAGTTTATCCAAAGGTTGGATAGGGTTTCTTTGTAGAAACCTGGAAGACGCAACAACCCTACTAAACTCTTTTTGGGTGGATGATACAAATAGCCTTATGATAAAAAGATGGAGATTAGCTTTCAACCCGGATACTGAATTTTTCTCGTTTAGACACATTTGGGTCCTACTTCCTGGGTTACCCTGGTTTTTATGGAATATTGGAGCCTTAAAGGCTATCTGTAATTCTCTTGGTAAGTACATTATGGTGGATGATAGATCTATGTCGGGCTCTGTGCGAAATATTGGAAAGGTAATGGTGGAAATTGATGTCCAGAAGGGACTTCCTGGGACTTTAGAAATAGAGTGGCGTGGAAACCTCATTGTTCAGAGCTCAATTATTTAGGGATTCCTTTTCGATGTAGTTTCTGTAGAAGCATTTCACACCTTCGTCGGGAATGCCAAGGAGAATATTTACATGAAGAGGTGATGGAACCTACCAGTGGATACTATAATCAGGATGATTTTTCGATGGATACGGGTTTCGAAGGTCTAAATGGAAGTGGTTCGAGCTTTCGGGAGCCTCCGACGTCGGTTTTAGGTAAGCTACAAACCTATTTCCCATCTTTCTATCTTTCTTTGACTTCAGGCGAAAGACAATTGGTTTTATCCTCTAACTGGCTAAAACAAGTTATTGTTGAGATTGCCTCTCCCCCCTTATCTATTGATGGCCTTTCAGACAATACTATGGAGGTCCATGATGACTCTGTTTCTCCCTCTAGTTCTCAGTCGACTGTTAAGGTTATGGGACCAGTGACGGGTGACAGTCGACCGCCTTCAA
Source organism: Picea sitchensis (assembly GCA_010110895.2). Taxonomy (NCBI): domain Eukaryota; kingdom Viridiplantae; phylum Streptophyta; class Pinopsida; order Pinales; family Pinaceae; genus Picea; species Picea sitchensis. The sequence continues at coordinate 22,160 of SNQJ01S0131423.1, read as the reverse complement.
AGACTCAACCTTTGACTTGCATGTGCACTGAGAACTTGCCTTTGTTCGAGGGTTACTTGATAAAGTGCGGCCAAGCATTGTTTTTCTTCAGAAGACATTAGTACATGCTGATAAAGCACATGCTTTTTTAAATTTTCTTAGACCCCATTAGCATAGCTGTGCAGTAAACTCTGTGCGGAAATCTGGGGGTCTCTTGGTCTCATGGGACCCGAACAACTTTGAGCTGACATCATTTCTCACTTGTGGTGGGTTGTTATTTACAGGTTTGGATCTACAAACTAATAGACATGTTTCCTTTCTTAATATCTATGGGCCATGTGCGGATCGCAAGCTGTTCTGGGAACGGCTTGAGAAATCAGGGTTGTTAGCTCAAAATAATCTTGTTATTGCGAGAGATCTCAATTTGACACTTGCTTCTGGGGAGATTTGGGGGGCATCCATACCTTGGGCACTCTGGCAAGTTATTTTATCAATTACTTCAACAAGAATAAACTGATCGATATCGCTCCTGGTACTTTAATGCCAACATGGAGGAATGGTCGTGCTGGTAGTGAGGTTGTATCTAAACGACTTGATCGGGCACTCATTTCAAAATATATTTTGTCATCAGTTGGAGTGTATAGGGCATGGGTTGAGTACCCGTATAGATCTGACCACGCACCGATTGTTTTGCAGCTTGATTCGGTTTTTACTTTCAAATCTTTCCCATTCAAGTTTAATCCGTGGTGGTCTAAAGAAATTCACTTTGCAGGGCTAATGCAGAAAATTTGGAATGATCCTAAGTTTCGTGTGGAGCATGGAAGACAAAGGCGACTTATCTGGAAACTAAAGGAGCTGAAAATATTAACAAGAAACTGGCAAAAGTAGGTGAGACAACAAAAGGACTCAAGACTCTTGGAGTTAGAAAAAGAGATTTCCTTTAGATTATAGAATCAATCTGCTGGTATCTATAATAACTTTGGTGAATTACCACTTAATTTATTGGAGCAAGAAAGATCCAAAATTCTCATTGAAAATGAGGAACAATGGCAACAACGAAGTCCAACAATCTGGTTACAAAGTGGAGATCTGAATACTAAATTTTTCCATTGTTATGCGAGCTTTAGGAGGAATAACAAATTTCTTTGGGAACTAAAGGATGAGGAGGGTCGGTTGCATAGTGGTCAGGAAAATTTAAAAAAAGCTTCCTATCATCATTTTAGTGACTTTTATAAAAATGGTCTGACTCCTCCTATAAGGGAACAAGTCCATATGGTGGCCCATTATAAGGAGATGATAAATAATATGGAAGCTGAGGTCCTATACAAACCGGTGGATTTAAAGGAGCTACAGGAAGTTATATATAATTTCAAAGTTGACAAAAGTCCGGGCGTGGATGGCTGGACTGTAGAATTTTTTAAGGTTTTTTTTTATATTGTAGGCGTTGATCTACTTAGAATGGTGGAGGAGTCCAGGCAGAAAGGTATGATAACTGGTGCATTAAATACAACTTTTATTACCCTCATTTCGAAAGTTAACAAACCTCATCAATTTGGAGATTTTCGGCTTATTTCTCTGTGTAATCTTTGCTATAAGATTATCTCAAAGATAATCGCAGATTGCATAAAACCTTACCTTTCTAAATCTCTTTCGGATGAGCAGCTGGGATTCCTCCACGGGAGACAGATACAGGATGCTATCGGGATAGTACATGAATGTGTCCATAGCATCAAGAAAAAGAAAATTAAAGCAATGATACTACACCTAGACTTACAGAAAGCCTACAACCGTGTTAATTGGGATATGTTGAGACTAATTCTCCTTCAAATTGGTATGGGTGTCAATATGACTAACTAGATTATGAGCTACGTTGTATCTACTTCTTATTCAGTTCTAGTGAATGGTGAAGCTACAGAGTTATTCAAGAGCAGCAGGGGACTGTGCCAAGGGTGTCCATTGTCCCCCTTACTATTCATTCTAGTCTTGGAAGGATTGAGTTTACTGCTAAAAGCTAGCCAGAATGTTGGTTTAATTTTAGGTATTTCGGTTACGAGATCATTAAAAATATTACACATATTTTTTGTTGATGACGTGGTCATTTCAACATAAGCTTCCATGCAGGAGTGGTGGGAGATTGACAAGATACTGAATTTTTTTTGTTTAACCACAAGATTAAAAATAAATATCTTAAAATCTTCTTATCATTATGTTGGACTAATTTATTTGAAGCTCAATGTTTTCAAAGTTGTTTTCCCATTTAACTTTATAGTGTTGGAGCTGGGATTTAAATACCTGGGATTTTATATCAAAGTTGGAGCGCAAGGATTGGAGGATTGGAGCTGGCTATTAAAAAAGTTTGAAAAGAGAATTAATAACTGGTGTTATCGCTGCCTATCATTAGGAGGACGCTTAACTCTTCTCAAAGATGTTTTAACCAGTCAGGCGGTTTATTGGCTATCCATGGTAGTGATTCCTCTTAAGATATTGAACTTGATTAGAATAATGATGTACAATTTCTTGTGGAAACGAGAAAGTACCACTCATCATTTGCATTTGTGTAACTGGGAGAAAATATCGATCCCAAAAGAGTTGGGGGGTTGGGGCATTCTCAATATCTTTGATTTCAGCAAAGCTTTAGCAGCTACTACCCTTTGGAGGGTTCTCTTGGGAAAAGGTATTTGGCACAAGATTATAATGGATAAATATCTTGGAAACAAAAGTGTAACTATGTGGCTCAGATCTTATTCCTTCATACAAAATGGAGTTTCAAAAATCTGGAGCGGATTAATGAAGGTGATTTATATTATTTTACATGGTATAAGCTGGAACCCGGGATCAGGAGAGCTCGTGGCTTTAGGAAAGAACCATATTTTGGGGATGGGAGACAGGTCATACTTATCTAATCAATTGCAGGCTTCATTAAAAGATCGAAATTTGGTGACATTGGCACAGGCACAAAATCCTTCAACCATAGCAGTTCTAGCTGATTATTGGGTAAAAGGTAATGATTTGGGACAGGGGGAAGCATTGGCATTAGAATGGGATACGCATAGAAAAAACCTTATAGATGCCGGAGTGATTCTTCAAGATAATACAGATCAAATAATGTGGACGGGCGGGGCCAGACCTGGTAATCCATTGGCAAGAAATTTTTATCTTAGTATTATCTCATCAAAATGCTTTCCAAGTGTGGAGAGATGGAGAATTTCATTATGGAAGTGGAATGTTCAGTTAAAAATAAAGTTGTTTATTTGGTTAGTAATGGAAGAGAAAGTACTAACCTGGAATATGTTGCAGAGGAAAGGGTGGGAAGGACCTGGGCGCTGCCCACTTTGTAAATCGGATATAGAAACTCCTTTGCATATATTCAAACTATGCCCCTTTAATCTATCTGTTTGGAATATATTAAAACAAGAATTATCACTTGATGGAGTTTGGACGGGGAATACCCTACTGGAATGCCTAAAAAACTGGTGTATGAACAAAAAGGTACCTACCGTGATTGTTTCTTATGTTATCTGGTTTACTTGGCTCGAACGTAATCGGGCAATATTTGAAGATGCTTCTCCTTCAGTGTACTCGATTACCAACATGACTTTGGCATGCACTACTTTACCCAGCAGTAAGACGAAACCACGAATTCCAAAAGCTATATGGATACATCAAAGTCAGAATACTGCCCTTGCCTGGTTCGATGGAGCAGCTTCAAAGGATGGTGATAGGAGTGGGGCAGTTGGAATCATAAAAACCGGGGATTCAATTGTTTATAAGTGGACTTCTTCTGTGGTAAAGGAACAAATACGAGAGTGGAGCTCTTGGGGTCGTGGGCTACCTTAATGCTAGCAAATCATATGGAAATTCCTTCTCTCCATGTTCTGGGTGACTCAAAAGTTGTGATAGATTGGCTCAATGACAAAGGGGGACTGATGGTGGCCTCCCTAGAAGGGTGGAAGAAAAGAACGAAAATTCTTATTCAGAATTTCCAATCAATTGCCTTTCAGCATATATTTAGGGTCTTTAATTCTGATGCAGATTCTCTTTCTAAGCAGGCACTGATGGAGACTGGAGGATTGATTACTTTTTATAAATGGACAAATGGTGAAGAAGGCCCGAGAAGACAGTTAAAGATTCTTTGAAGAATTTGTTTTAGAGAAGCAGATATTGAAAGATGAATATGTTTTCATCAAGCTTTTTTGTTGTTTTGGTCGGTTTATATTTCCAGTTCTCATCATCAGTTTAGTGGTAGATGGATAGGACTTGTATGGACTATACTTTTTTAAATATTTTTGTATGTGCGAAATGCCAGTATCAACTTTATATGGAAGCAATTCAGGATTCAGAGAATCCTGTATATGTACTGAAAGAAAAAAAAAATTATATGTCTAATATAATTTGAGCAAAATTTTTCCCTGGAAAAAGATAAGCTTTGAAAAAATGTGTGGCCAAATACAAGATAGACTATTTGATACATGTAACGAATCTAAGTGGTTCATTTAACAAATATCCAAAATAATTAGGACAACAATTAGAAATCTATATAAGATAAATATAGTGTATTGAATATATAAATGATTGATGGTTTACAATTCATGTGATATTATGTATAAATATACATTTAATGGTTATATATTTGAATATACTTTCGTTTTAGACATGTGATCTTTGGTTATTATTATTATTATAAGTGTATTTATGTTTGTTACAAATGACTATGAAAAAACATCTAGAGTAAAAGTTGACCTATGAAATATTCGATTCAGTGGATAACAATCCAATTGTTGATCATGACAAAATTTGGACATGGCCCATTAAATATGAAAATTAACACATAATCTAAATAACTCTTGATTATCTCAATAATATTTGATGATTCCACCTTCAACCCTTAATTTTTTTTGAAGTTCTCCACAATAAAAGATCGAGAGTGAGGTGTTTTAGGACCCAACATCATACATGGGTTATTTTGGATTGTGTCTATAAAAGGATGGGAGTCAGAAGGAGAGGTTGCATTTATGTTTGGCACTCTTCCGTAAAGACATATAACACTAGGTAAAAGGGTGAAATCATGTTGAACGCCATAATCAACCATTGTGTGTCCATACTTTCGCTAGCACCCCAAGAAGATCAACCTTTGGTGGATAGTCAAGGTCCCTTTCTTAGCTTGTATTTGGGTTTAGTGTTAGAAACAGAATCCAAACTCTACTTGTAAATTGATAGTGCTCCCATACCGGGACTTAACATATTTATGTAAATCATATTGTGTCTTAAAACTAAAATTGATGGATCGATATTTCCTCAAACAATTGAAAAACAACCTACTCAACCTTGTTATAGTTTCAATGAAGGAATACTTTATAAGTCGTTACTTACACCAATTTTTTTTTGTTAATTTCAAAATCAACACTAACACTATTTTTTTGTTAATTTCAAAATTAACTTTAAAGTGGAGGCTCCCACTTTGTTATCTCTATGATGTTAAGTTGGGGGACCTCTCACTTCTAATCATTATTGAGGGAGTCTACTAAATGTTCACGCCCTTTATTTTCACGAATGAATGAGGTTAATGACCCTTTCACTACCATGTTTATTGAAATCTGATGAGTGTAATTGTAAGGATCCATCTTGAGGTGTCATTGGCAATGGCACGATGAATGGTGCACTGGGCATACTTAGCAAGTTGCATGGTGAGTCCATATGTTTTGGTATCCTTGTGATTGACTCATGGCGATTCACAAGATGATTAGGATGGTGTAATAACACATATCAGCTAGGAGGACCAAGGATGTCTTGTCAAGTAGGACGAATGATTAACAAGGTGTTGCATAGCTAGCTTCGACGGAGGATGGCATGACTTGTTAATGTGATAGATTGTGTGTGTTATCCATGGAAAAACAACAATGTTGATAAGTGTATTGAAGCTATGTGAGTGTTTGACGAAGGAGGGAAATGATCTTCTTTGATTATCACATGTAGGCTTAGATGGATGACAACATGACCACATGTTGGGCATTCAGTTTTTCAAATATGCTTGGCTCAAGGGAGGCAATAGTGGGTTGCCTATGGTTGGGTGGTAATGATGTGGCATCGCTTATGGTGAAACAAACACTCAAATATTTTGCACGGTTAAAGGTGCCTCACTTGGGTTTGGTCAAGACATGTCGGTTAGGTGTATTTTGGGTGATACACGTAGTTGATGGTCATGCCCAACTAACAAGGTCATGCAGGTGTTGTGCGATGACTAGGCTTCTTGAGTGGTATGGGATGCTCAAGTGGAATGAAAATTCTAGCCCCATGAAAAATGGCACCAGTGCCACATTCGAATGTGGAAATTACGGAAGCATCTCTTCACCACCAACACCCCTTTCATCAGATGAGATGACGGGGTCATGTTGACAAGGATGTCAACAATTCAAGTGGGGGAGAATGTAGTGACCCAACTTGAGGTACCATTGGCAATGGCATGCCAAGTCCATATGTTATGGTAGCCCTGTTGATTGACACGACACATGATGATTCGTGGGACGGTTAAGATGGTGTACTAATGCGTAGGCTAGGAGGACCAAGGATGTCATGTCGAGTAGGATGAATGATCGACAAGGTGTCACATAGTGGGATTTGGTAGAGGATGACATGGCTCAACAACGCGATAGATTGTGTTGTCTATGGTAAATCAACAACACTGATAAGTGCAACAAAGATATGTGAATGCCCGATGAAAGAGGGACATGGTCTTCTTTGACTATCACATGTAGGCTTAGATGGATGGTAGCATGGTTGCATGTTGGGTAAATGGTTGTTCAAGTATGCTTGGCTTGGGGGAGGTGATGATAGGTTTCCTATGGTTGGATGACAATGATGTAGCATCACCTATGGTGAAACAAGCACTCTAACATTCCACACGGTTAAAGGTGCTTGGCTCGATTTTGGTCAAAACATGTTGGTTAGACGTATTTTGGGTGATACAAGTTGTTGAAGATCATGCCCAAATAGCCAGGTCATGTTGATGCCATGTGACGATAAGGTTTCTTGAGTGGTATGAGATGTTCAAGCAAAACGAAAAGTCTAGCCTTGTAACAATAACCCTCTTGAGGCTAATAACTCTTATATTTTTCATGTTTATTTTTTCAATCATTAATTAATAATTATTTGGTAGTGACTTTTCATATTTACATTATTCTCAAAATTTTATTTATCTAAACATACATACATACATTTTTCGAAAACATTTTTTTAAAATAATCTATAATTTATAATTTTTTATTAAAATAATTTTATATATTTAAAAAAAACATTTTTTAATATAATTTATAATTATTTATTTATTAATTTTAAAATAATTTTTTATTTGAAGATGAGACCAAGTATGTTGTGATAAGAAAAGTTATATCAATATATGAAGATGATGGAGAAATATGGATAACACTTATTTTTACATATAATATACTTCAAATAAAAGAGATGTTAAATTTTTATGTTAATCACTAGAAGTTAAAAACATTATGATATAGTCAAAAAAGCATATAATTGAAAATAAAATTAGTAAAGTAGTTAACTTTTGATGCATAATGAAATGACCAAATTCAATTAAATAAATAGCTATTACACCCCTACACTACTCACCATAATTTAAATAAACCATTATTACACCACTTTAAAAAAACATATATTAATCCCAAATCATTTTGAGATGGTTTAATCATATAAAATTAGCATATAATCCTATTTTCAATTTCTAGATGGTTTAATAAAATATATCATGGTCAACCTATCTGTAAATCTTGTCTTCACTACATGTCTACGTAATGGTTCCGTAATGCGATATGCAAGCGAGTAATATAGGTAAACAATGTGGAACTTTGTGTTCAATTGAATATGACACCTTGTGGTAAAGAGACTAGCCACTCGTGACTTGAAACGAACCTTCATAACCTGAAATGTTTAAAATTTAAATCAGTATATATATATACTTTCTGGGGAGCTGTAAGATTTTTTATATAGAAATTTAACAAGGATGAATTTAGGAATATAAATCATAAAAATAATAATAATAATTTATTTTTAAGGTTATTGTCAAGTTGTAGAGATTTCACTTTTAAAGTCTATAAAGATGAGGTGTACATACTTTACTTCTTTTGGATTTGTTCCTTTGAGTTTTATGAAGGAAACACATGTTCTTAACCATTAGACCCATTGAAATTGTACTATAATCTAATTATTAGTATATAAAAAACTATATATTAAAAAATTTACAATCAAATTTAGATATAAATACATTTAAATGAATAATTTATATTTTATAAAGTTTAATTTTTCTTAAATAACCCCTTCAATCTTTAAATGTGATTTGTTGTATTTAATTTTTCTAATAATTTTAAAACTAAATAGCCCCTCAAATTTGAAGGTTCTGATAACTCTAATATCCTTTTTCTAATAATTTTAAAACTAAATAGCCTTTCAAATTTGAAGGTTCTGATAACTCCAATATCTTTTTTTTTTTAAATAATTTTAAGGAAAAAAATGTTGATGGTTTAAAAAAATATTAACTATGGGAAAATCACCCCTTTAAATAACTAAATTCCATCCCTGCTGGGAATTCGAAATAACTAAATTCCAGCCCTGCTCGGAACTCGAAATAACTAATTACAATTTATTATCAAGTAGGTTTATATTTTTACTTGAACGGTTTATACATGTTTTAAAATGTGTGTTTTTTTCGATAGAAGATCATGAACGTTGACAGGTTTTTTTGAGGATTTCTTTCCTCTTGCCTGGAAAATTAGGTCGGCGTAACTTGTCACTGAGGATTATTGAGACCTTTACCGCCATAGAACACCCTAGTCTGATATTATGGAGGACATTCAAACGTTGTGGCAATTCAGAAATGGGGCATCGTGGCAAAAGACCAGCCTCTCTGACATGGTACCATTTTAACGGCTTGCATAGCATGGCCCATTTGATAACTGTACTCCAATTCTGGACCGAAAACTCAGTTTCCAATTACCTTCTTCGTCAAAGTCCACTTAACTATACGGACAATAGACTAAATGCCGTCAATATCGACAGAGCAATTCTACGCGTGACACAACGCTGTCCGGTGGACGAAATAGTCTGTCCAGTTCCAGATTTACCAGCATTATCAAATTCATTAAAAACCGGTGGTTAGGGTTTTTCATGAACGGCGCGAAAATAGTATAAAATACATGCAAAGGAAATACGATTGGATAGCTTACGGCGTCGAAATTGCTCTTAACTGTTCATATTTCGTTGACGAGAACAGCGTAGAATGGCATCGAATCATCTATTTTCATGCCGTTGGAGATTCATGATGATGAAAGTCTTTTCAAAATCTGTGGCCGCCCACTTGTCCGTGAGTTCAGGCCGCATTCTGTGAAGAGTGAAATGAGAGAGCATGGCAAGTTGGCGACTGTAATGCATGGATTCTCCGAAAAACTGTAAGAATTTTCGTTTGTATTGTTAGATATTACGCGTATTCAGTTGTTTTAATTGCAATGCAACGAATGGCGGTTTGCCGGTATCTAGCTTTTATGGATTTAATGACTCGGCTTGGTTTGAGCCCGTGACTTTCGTATTCCCTTTTTCTGACATTAATTTTGATTTCTCCTCCATTTCTTGAACGTAAATTTTCAATAAGTTCATTGTCCTGTTGAAGAGGAACCTCTAGATTATAAACTTGTGGGTTAGTGGAAGCAAATATGACCTATAAGAACTCTAAGTTTAGATGTCTTAAGAAGAATGAATCTCTACTACTGACATTTGCCTAATTTTGTCCGGATTTAGAGTTAGGGAGGCTAATAATGGGTAAATAACGGTTACCTTGGCTTCAGTTTGCGAATGGAGAGGAAGCACTGGCAAGTTGTGGTAATTTTCGTTGCAATTTAAACTACTTTGATTCTGATAAATGGGTGAAATAAGTAGCAGAGCGAAGACTGTAAAATTATGCAAGAATTGTAACACAATTATTCATCCCCTGCTTCCGATTGGACTTCGGCTCTATGACGGAATGCAAACTGATTATATCGAAGGCCTTTGAACTTGTCACATCACACCTCTTTGGATTGCCTGATAAATTGTTGAGAGAAAGCGACCCAAATCGAATTTCAACTTACGGTTCAGGGCATCATCTATCATACCTCTAGTTTTGGGCTAATTGAATCGAATTGGTAATTGCGTTAAAAACTTTTACCTCTTATTATAACACCTATAGTTTTGTTGGATTGATTGGTCAAGGAAACCAGGGGCCTTTTCCCACTCCTCGTTCTATTTGGTTTT